>JAQGBA010000168.1:0-56698 GCA_034698125.1 Prionchulus punctatus | reverse complement strand
TTACCGAAGCGTACATTCACTGCGAGCGGACCTCATTTGCATAAAACTACAGTATACAATACAAGGAAAATGTAACCAAATGGCGAGGCCTAGGACGTGCCAAATCTGCTCGAATTTAGCGATTTGGTCACACCCTATACCTACCATGTGGTACAAAAAGGGAAACAACTTCGGTACCATGGAAGGACGGTGACTGAACAATTCAGTACAGATAGAGGACTCGGAACAACTCCGAACAAACTAAAAAGAGGAGGAAAAATGAAACGAATGAATTTTGTGAAAAAAGCTCGGTATTTAACGGTTTTCGGACAAAGGAGGGCTAGGGACGGACGATGTCCATTGGTCGAATCGTGAATCTAGTCAACAACAGGTCGACCCGAAGTGGACGCTGAGCCAACGTTGGGTCACTTCGACAGACTAAACGTTGGGAAATTGAGGGTATAGCGAGTAACCTCAGGTAAACGGTATACGTTATGTTTTTGCTGGTTTAACTCAAAGGCCGGTCGAGGGCTCCGCTTTGAATTATTTTTAGATCGTCTATGACCCTAATTTCGTTTTGCAAAAACAAGGTAAAAATTTTGTCTTCGGCTTCGCCCGGACGATAAATGAAAGTCATAAATGCAAAACATTAAGGATAAAACAAAAAAGCTTGCAAACTACGCAAAAAAGCAAAAAACGTGTTTTATTTGAGATTAGTGTGCAAAAGGAAAGAAATTTGCTTGCTTTTGCTAAGATTTGTGCAAAAATACAAATAAATTGCTTGCAAAAGACAAGAAATAGATTTTCAGGCTTTTGATGATTATTGTACAAAAATTTACATTTAGATATTGTTTGCATTAACGCCCACTGCGTCAGTTTATATTTGCAAATTTACTTTTAAATAAAGTTCTTACTAGTTTCTTCGCAGAACTGGACAACTTTTTTTGATTTGCACGCGGTTTTTGTTATTGTGGCGGTTACCAACTTATACAGACAGCTACCGCTGTAGTCACTCGATGGTACAGGACAACTCCCAATTGACGTCATGGTCAGTGAAATATACATGACTTTTTCCTATATAAAGCTCGCTGTCTAACGAATAATAAATCAGTTTTCTTGTTTCAATCTTGAACTTTCTATTCTAACTACAAATCCATTCAAAAATGAACTGTATGTTGTTGGTTGCCGTTTGCTTGATTTCTGCTGCAGTAAGAGCGATGGCCAGCGAAGATTTTTTGTATTTGGCTTAACTTTTGCCTGTCTTTTGAAGCTGGCTTTACCTCAAGGACAAGGCGGTCAAGGAGGCGAACATCATCATCACACGCCGGACCCACGTTGCGGTGCTGCTAAACCTACCGGTTGTCAACAGGGAGGCTGTAGTGGACAATTCCAAATGGGATGTGGACATCAAAAACCATGCAGCGGTGGCCAGGTATGCTGTCACACTTCATGCTGCGCTACATCCTGCGTTGCACCTGTCGGAGGAAAATAAAGTTCTGTGATAATTTTTTTGTTTCCCTTTTGTTTGATAATGCACATTTTTGTAACTTGGCTCAAACAATTGCCACAAATAAATAGCTCTACATATTCTTCAATGAGGAACGATAATGCTGTCAGAATTATTTACAACTGTACGTTCAACAGAAATGGCGAGAATTTTGCATTACAAAACAAAATTCGTGCTCAAATAGTGCAAGTAAAAGCACAAAACCCGTTCTAAATAACTAAGTATTTCGTTTTTTGCATTTCTAGCCTACAAGCTGTTTTCAATTGGAACTTCTCAATCTATTTTTTTCACTCCCGCAAACAAAAATTGATTTACTTTATTCACGAACAAACAAGTAAACTGTAACTTTGACCTAATTTCAAAAACAACCATAGATGTAGACTAGTTTGGACGACAAACAAACAAAAAACAATAAATGTCTAAAAAAGAAACAAAAATATCATTGACAAAAAAATTGACCCTTCGAGTATAGTAGCAAAAACAATCAGAATAATAAATAAAATTCATATAAAAAAAACTAGTAATTGGAAAGTATAAATGAAAAACCATCCCTTTTTCACGATCAACAAACAAATATAAACTATGTAAAGGCAAATAAGGCGAATATAAGAACAAAATTTCTATCACATAAGCGACATTGCAATGTTGCTCCCTCGTTTAAAAGTTAGGAAAGTAATAAAAAAAACGACGACAAAAGTGAAAATAAGCTTTTCGAAGAGTGCAAAAACAAAAAATTGGTCTGTTATGGAGTTTTAGCTCGTTGCACAGTGGACAGTGCTTCAAAAGTAAGTTAGAAAACAAAAAAAAGTATCGTCTAGCTTACTAGCTAAAACTACAAAAACAAAGTTTTTAAGTGTGAACGCTCCCGTAACAACCTTTCGGCGGACGATACAACGTCGGCAATAAATTCAACTGTAGACTAGTGAACGCGTATCGTCGTGCGCCGACGTTCTTGAACGTGTTCTCCAGTCTCGTGCCTTCGCGCCGAATCAAATCCAACGTCGACTGTAAGTGAGATTCGGGCAAATCGTGGTGTCTGATCAGCGCGAAAGCCTCCTCCAACGTGACGGCCATCGACGTTCGATCTTTGCCACTCTTACAACAAAGAACGACGGCGCCGTTCAAATGGCGGCAAAGTTCGGTGGACGTGTGCAAAACGTCGACGTTCTTGGACTGTTTCGCGAGAATTTGTTTGTGGATTTGGTCCAAAAGTCGATGCACGTCTTTCACCGATCGTCCGTCGCCGTACTCCTCTTTCACCCAACGTTGAATGTAATATTTGTAAGTTTTGAACGCTGCGTCGTTCAGCTCGAATTCGAAACTCGTATCGCCCAATCGTTGGGCGATCGTCTCCTCGTGATTTATGCCGACGGTCAGCAGAATAGGAGCGACGTAGAACCATTCGCCTTTGCGCAACGGTTCCGGCAACATATCGAATACGTGCGCCGGCGCCGGCAATGTGATTTTAACGTTGGACCAATTGCCGTCGATCAACGGTTGACACGTTTTCACGTTGGCGAACGAGCGAGTGACGCGAAACGCGCAATTCGTGCGTAAAAATCTTATGGATTCGGATAAATCTTCGATCATCCCTAAAAAATGACCGACGATAGTTCAAAATAGTTCAGTAGCGTTTTAGTCGGTTGACAACTATAGACCGTGGGCAACTGTAGTCACTGGAGAATTAAGAGTCACAGAAAAATTGCTTTCACTGAACAACAACTATAACCACTGCACAATTAAGATCACTGGACAACTATAATCACTGGAAAACTATTATTACTTGAAACTATAACCACTGGACAAATATGATCACAAGACAACTATAACCAGTGGCAACTATGATGACTGTGGATACTATAATCACTGGACAACTATGATGACAGGACAACTATGATCACTGGATAACTATAATCACTAGACAACAAAGATCACTGGGCAATTGTATCACTGGACATCACTGAACAACTATAATCACTGGACAACTGTAGAATTTACCTTTCTCGTTGTGATAACAAGTCAAATACGAATGAACGACCACAAGCGCTCCGCAAGTACACCATTGCTGCGTCGATTGCGTCATATCCTGCAAATCCGTCGTCCACAATTGATTCATTAAAGTGGCGCTGACGGTCGTGAGCATTTGAGAAAAGACGACGTTGTTTCGCAAGATAAGCTCGTAATACACGGCGACGGCGTCCGGCGCGTTGACCGCTTTAAGAAAAGAAAAGAAAACGCCGTCGGTCATCGTGCGAACGAACTTCTCCAATCGGACGACGACGCCGTAGGCGGTCGTCGACAGGCTGCGGCTCCACGCTTCCCGCTCAGCGACGTCATCGTTGGGCTTGCTCTCCAAATGAGTCAAGTTTTCGACCTTTGTGACCAAACAGGCGACCTCGGCTTCAATATCCTCGCGCTGCGATTCGATAGTTTCGAATTTGAAATGGTCCATCGCCGTCGGCGACGACGGATCGCCGTTCAATACCGTATGACCGCCGATGCTGTCGACGACCATTGCGGGAGCCACGTTACTAGACGACTTCCTCGACGACGAGCGACGATTGACAGTTTCGTATTTGTCGAAATAAATCATCAGGTCGTCGACGGCGCCGACGCACTGCGGCGTCGTTTCGCATATTTGCCTTAATTGTTCGGCCAACGTGCGCACTTCGGCGGCGAACTTGACGATTTTGTCGAAGTTTTTCTCGGTTTTCGGCGCGAAATTCGCTTTCATCAAACGCAGCCGCGTGTCGACGTCCGACAAGTCGGCGTGCATGTTGATCAATTTGGCGAATTCGCAATACGACCACGATTTCTCGTCGGCGAGCGACGTTTTTAGTTTTTTCAACAGTTTTCTACATCCGCCATTGGCGTAGCCTTGGGCGAAGGCGGTGAACGCGCCGCACGTCATAAAATCATAGTTCGACCAACGGCTGGACGTCGTCGACGCGTCGTCGCTGTTCAGTACGCTGAATCGTTGCATGTGCAAATTGGTCGGCAAAAAACTAAATTCGTACCGATCTTTGCACTGACTAGATTTGAACGGCGGTCCGCAATAGTCGTTGAGATACAGCATGGCCTGGTCATAGGATTTTATAAGTTCTCGCAAGCGTTTCACGTGATGCAAACGTACGGCGTCCCAGTTGGTCGGCAAGTAAAATAAATTCGACAATTTCTCTATCAGACGTTCGACGCAATCTTTATAAATGCGAATTAAATTGATCGGCAATGTTGAAGTAATCTGCAAAAATATTCATAATCTTCAACTCTAGTTCTTTCAGGATCTTCAACTACAGGATTTTCAACTGCAGTTCTTCAAGGACCCACTTATAGACAACTACAGTTCCATAGATACCATAGTCGGCAACTATAGTTCTTCAATGAATCTTCGACCTACAAGCTCCTATAGTTCAACTAAATTCACTGGCTACATTTACTTTCGGCTCTGCCATATGCTCCCGACATCGAATGACGCCCGATCCGGTTTCGATTTTCAATTTTTTCATGATCATATTATCGTACAAGGATCCGAATACATTCGGATCGTCGTTGGGTTGCAGCGGATCGGCCCTGTACAACATCGGACTGCCTTTGGCGTTGATGTCCGAACGGACGCGCGATTTGAGTTCGGTCTCCAAACGAACGTAATCCGATTGTAGAACGGCGTTCACTCGCTCGTTCAACGTTATCATCCGAGCGTTGATAAGCTCATGCGAACACTGCGACAGAATTTGTACCCACTCGGTTCGATCTTCTTCGGAAAAGGCGGAAAAACGAAGCGTCTCGAAACCTGAAGTCAACGCGAACGCGTAAGGCAGAATGGACGTCGGTTCGATGAATTGAGCGGCGACGCGTTCCAAAATCAGTAATTGCTTCAATTTCGTCGAGCCGACGTCGTAAAGTGCTGAAAAATACACAAAACGCGTCAGAAATTACAACTTTCGAACGAATTATGGTGATGTAGAGTGCCAAAAATTGCCGAAAAGTGTCTGAAAATGCATTTTATGTGGTTTCAAGCAAATTCTCACCTAAAATGTTGCCTTTTAACACGGTTCTAACGGTGCAGGTATCATTTTCTACGGTCGACGTCGACGAACGCTTATCGTTAGCCGACGGAAGACAATCGACTTCAATGAGCAAAATTCCGTCTTTGTCGCTCGAGCCGTCGGCTAAGACGGTTTCTAGGTCTTCTTGGTTAATTTCCATTAAGAAAACGTGTCCTTGCGTGAAGTTTTCATGAGATTATTGGTTATTGTTCGTTTTTAGTAGGTTTAGAAGCTAAAACTTGCTAAATCGTGTCAATAAAAATTAATTATAATGAAAACTTGTGTCGTACTGAATACAAAATCTGGACAATGATTGTCAGGTTCATATAACTTTATTTCAACTTTGTTAAGTGTAAACGGATCATTCATTTTTGCGGGCTACCAGAGCGTTTGCGTTGCATTATTTGTTTTTTTTAATTCTATCGTTTACTCAATATTTTGAATTCTTTAATATTTTACTTCGACAAATAACTAAATTTGACGGATAGACGCACAAATTTGGACAATAATCTGAAACTTATTGCATATAGTTCCTATTATAGCACGCCTAATTCCTAATTTGCGGTATTTACTTGACACTTCTATATTTTAAAAGTTCGACACATCGATCAATTTTGAATCCTTTCAAGCGATTTTTAATTTGTTATATAGAATTGAATTCTACACAACATACTAAAAAATGTTAAGGAATATTGAGAATTGATCGATTTATCGAACATTGAAAATTTTAAACTGTGTAAATACCTCAAACCTTAACGTGCGCACTATAACGTTACTTCAGTTTTTCCAACTCTATCAACTCGTTTCTCAATAAATTCAACTTCGTGATTCGATCGATTTCGTTTATCGTACTCCCATTAATAGGTTTAATTATTTTATCGCTGTAATTAATTGAATTCCATTGAATTTCGTTCAGTTCTATTTGCTCGTCAACCGATATTTCTTGACTTTCTGGACAAATTCCGATGAAAATCTTGTCGATTATCTCTTTCATCAAATTGATTAACAAGGACGCCAGTGATACACCAATAACAAGAATTCCGATCGTTAGCAAGCAATATTTCATATCTGACTGATTTCTCGATTCTGTCGATCCGATTGTAGTGAGAGACATGAAGAAAAAGTAGAACGCAATCAAATAATCCCAATCGTCTTGCCAGATTAATATGATTGCCGAACAGACGAATATCCATCCGACAACGATTCCAATTGCCATCGGCATTGATAAGTCAAACAACTAAAATTACAATTATCATTGTAAATTCATGCAGCAAACGATGCAGCCAATGTCTGTTTTTTGTTTGTGCCGAATCGTCTGAGGGTCGTTTTCGTTTCTTACCTCTAACGATGATAAATCTTTATCTTCGGCCGCTTTTATTTGATTTTCTGACATTGTATTTTGAAACAATCTGCGATTACACCTCTTCAGTAGGAAAATTGCATATTTGATCAACTTGGTCAACAGTGTCTTCAAATCGCTCAAAACGCTGAGAAACAGTGGAATTCCGATCAGAGCGTAGATCATGGTCGCATATTTGCCAATATCTGTTGTCGGATGTAAAGAGCTGTGTCCTAAAACGTTACATTCCATAAAACAGTCTAGAAAGCGAAGAGACAGTGGCATTTTTTTGCCTTTTAACTCACCTATCGTGGTCACGATCGTCCAAGCGTAGTACATTGAGTTTGCAAAGTCCCAACGCATTTCGTTGTAGACGTCGTGCTTGTGACTTTCCATGATAACAACATTTTCGTATTTTTTCAAATGATCTTCAATCGAAGAAATTTGTTCCGAATTGAGAAACGTTAGAAAACACAAGCCCACAGTATCGTTGAATATTTTGTTAATTATATTGTCGACTGTGCCGAGTCGAGCGACTTTCACCTTCGATTGAAAAGATGTCAACCGAGTCTGCTCAGCAGGCTGTTCCAGCGATAAAAACAGTCCGGCGCCCGCGAAACAGTACGCCAACAAAAGTGCAAGCAAAATAGCATGTTTAATTCCGTATTTGTAATACAGCAAACGCAATTTATGGAAATACTTCGAAATATTCATTTGAAACAAAAAAAAAGTAGCCTGGCGAGGGACGAAACTAGCTAGTTTCAAAATTGCGCGCAATGGCACTTTTTGCGTGTGACTTTCTTTTAAAAGAAATTCTATCATCGTTTACGGCTTAAATTTAGCTTCGGCTCGCGAATTTTCGAAAGTGGAGAGATTGATTACTGGCTTAAACTAGAAAAGTGCTTTTTAGAAATCTTTGTTAGCAAAAATGACTTCCTTAATTCTTTACTGCTTTTATCTCTCACCAACGGCTAGTGAATAAAAAACAATTTTATTCTTTCAAATATATCTTATCAAGCATTTATCACAGAAATATAGCCGCAAATACAGTTCGCCGATGAACCGAAACTTGAATGAAACTTTGTACACGAAACTCGATTTGGCAAGTGAAAGCAGCATTCTTTTATAAAAATTAGTTTTTGAATTGCCAAAAACGTTCACTAATAAACAAAAAATATGCTAAATAATGGTCCTCTTCTCGTTTTTTTTATATAAATAAGCCAAAAATATGCACGAAAAAAATCAGTATTTACAATTCATAGAACTATAAACAATTTTCAGGTTTCATGAGACTGGGACGAAAAAATAATTGATCATTTCAAAATGAAAAAGAATGCCGCGTGCAACGCCACCAATATTGCTATGGCGATCAACAGTTGAGACTTCAAATCGTGCGATAGTTTATGAACTTCGGCTATTGTATTATCCAACTTGTATTGAACGACGCCCAACCGTTTATTCGCTTCTTCTAACGATTGTTTAACGGGTTTGAGAGCTTGTTCCACATCGCCGCCGCCGCTGCCGCCCGCGGTCAGCGCTTTGACGGGCGAAAGTTTCAATTTTCGTTTACGAGTTCCAGCGGCAGTGGCGACTAGAAATACAAAAAAATCATGGCTCATTGAGTCCATCATTGTGACTATATTTCATCAGTCTATAGTTCCATCGACAATAGTTCACAATTGATTAGTTAAGTGAAATCGCTCGATATGATTCATGAGCCCTGTAAGCGACTAGACAGTGAGATATTTGTTTGTAAAATTCGTTAGCGTATATTCGGCAAATATTAAATAATAAATATGGCTCGGCTTTCGAAAGTGGCCCTTCGCCGTTATTTTTAAACCTTTAATCAATGCACTTCAAAAACGAGCGCGTCACAGTTTTCGAAAAGTCAAAGCCGAGAGCCGAAAACAGCAGAGTAAACGATACGACGAGCGGAAAAGCGGTGCTGGCGAGTCGCCTAACCGCGCCTGTCTCGTAATTCACGAATTCGATCCCGTTTTTAGAACTTTTCAACTTTTTGTCAATCGAAAATTAGTCGACGACGAAAAATTTCATTTAAAACGACGAACGAGCGATGAAAACCGATTCGTTGACGAACGCACTTAACAAAAGTCGAAAAAATGGTTTGGCTCGATTGAAAACAATCGCCGGCGATCGTTCGTCAAAGTCCAATCAGCTTACGCAACTGCCGCAAACGGACTTGCCGCCGAGCGCCAAAGAATCGTCGAAGAATTCGAAAACGACAACGGATCGTCGTCGATCGGGCGGAAATTATGCTCGCCACTCGTCGAACGAGGATAGAATTTCATTCACCGCGGCGACGAATACGCCGCGAAAAAACATCACGCCGCCGGTGGTCGTCGTCACACGACCGTCCCACAAGTTGGAACACAAGGCTGGCGTCTATTATTATCATCCGACGTTCTACGAACAAATGAAATCGTTGCAATGTTTACGCGTGCTACGTTCGATCTATCACAAATACGGACTAAAGCACGTCGTTCTCATCGCCGTATTGCTCGGATATTCGTTCATGGGCGCCGGATTGTTTTTATTTTTGGAACAGCCCGCCGAACAAATTCGACTAACGAACTTGCAATCGACGTTGAAAGGCAAACGACGCGAAGCCGTCGACGACATAATCAACAAGATATTCAACGATACGCAACGATTTTTAATATTTCTCAGCTCCGAACAAACGTCGGAAATCGAAAATATTCTCATGAATTCGTTCAAGTCGCACGAAGTCGACGTGACGCGCGAGAATTTCGAGCACGGCGTCTACAGTTCGATGCGTTGGGATTTCTCAAATTCGATGCTCTACGCTTGGACGATCATAACGACGATCGGTAAGTCGAAGAAGTAACTAGACAGTGAGTGAAAAAAACTTTTTTTCACTGTCTATAGTCGTTTTCTACAGGCTACGGATATTTGCATCCGACGACCGATAGGGGCAAAGTAGTGACGATGGTTTACGCGATATTCGGAATTCCGTTGTTTCTCAGTGTTTTGAACGATTTGGGCAAAGTGCTGACGAAGTTGATGAAATATCCGTTTTTCTTATTTAAAAAATACGCTCGACGTCTGTTTCAATATTGTACGAGAATGTCGAGAGAACAAATCCGAGAAGCAGAGGACAAAGATAAAGCACGTTTAGAGGTAAGACGACGCCGACTATAGTCCTCATCCAACTATAGATCTCAAACAACTATAGTTCTCGTTCAACAAAGGTTAAGCGAACAAATTTCTTGACAGGTTTTCGACTTGCCAGTGCCGCTGGCCATTGGAATAGTGATCGGATGGATTTTCATATGTTCCGCCATTACGATGACGTGGGAACAGGATTGGGACTATCTCGTGGCGTTCTATTTTTTCTTTATATCGCTCAGCACCATCGGCTTCGGCGACGTGATGCCGTCGGATACCCGATACCTGCTGATCATGTTCGGCAACATCGTCATCGGATTAGCGTTGGTCAGCATGTGCATAAATTTGATCCAAGTCAAATTGGAGAAGACTTACCAGGCGAACAGTAGCGGCAGTCCGGAGCGACGAGGAGGTGGCGGCGGCGGCGGTGATCGGTCCGTCGACGACAGTACAGACGAAACGAGCGAATCGGGCCACGGACGACACCGCGATCAACATCGAGAAAACAAGAATAGCGTCGTCAAATCGTTTTTCAAACGAGCCGCCAGTCAAATGTCGCTGTCGGCGTTGAGCAGCCAAAGTCGTCAAGCGTCGCAGACGTCGTTGCAACAGTACGAAACGTCGGCGGCGGCGACGCCGCCTCCCGTACCGATGACGTCACCGCCTCATGACGATTCGCCGTTGCCGTACAGGAAATATTCCCAACAAGCGCCCGCCGCCGCTCATTATCCAACGAGCCCTCAGGCGCCTACGCATCACTTCCAACACGGCCAACAAACGCCGATGCCCCATGGCAAGAAATACAGTAAGACGTCGTCGCCCGACTTGAGTAAGAAAAGTTCGCGCAGCTCGCCGACGCCGAGCGAACCGGCTCGTCACATAAGCCACAGCGACGTGCAGACGATGCTTTCGATTCCGTCCTATCAAGTGGGCGAGGAAAACAAAAATCGCGTCATCAACGTGAGCAATCCGCGCGGCGTCGTACGCACATTGCCCAATACGACATCATTCAACGAAATCGATCGAATCGTCAATTTGAATATCAACGCCGAATTGTTGAGGAACGAGCTGATTGATTTGGACACGTATCACAATATACTGTCGCCGCAGGAAGTCATGGCGCAAATTCATCACGAACGCAAGTTGGCGCAGTAGGCGACACGTTTTCGCACTGGCTATTGTACACATTTTGCTTCTTCGCGAAACTATTCAGTAAAGTTGTATTGGGCTAAGTGCATCCTTCGACACGTGCGCCTGTAGATCACAGGCGACTTAAGTTCAAAGGCAACTATAGTTCGTATTATAAGACATTATAAGTTATTGAAACTAGCACGTAAAGTAACGTTAAAAACAAATTTACTGATATGCTCTTCCTCCGACCACGCGTCGTCCCCTTCGGCCGGCACCGTGCTAAGGCTACTCGTTCGAACTAACGGCGTACGATGACGAGACTTTGTTTTTATAACGAATTCGCGTTCGTATTGTTTCAAATCGTTCAGGCGATCCCACGGGCGAAAACTGAAAGGCTAACAATTTTAAAAACTAATTTTCTGCGCTGGCCACGTTGCTATCGAGCTCTTACTCGGCGTGTTTGTATATCCAACCGCCGGACGCTTGTTCCAATTCGAAGAGACGAGGCTTATGTATTTCGTCGTTCTCCTTCAATTCTTTGGCTCGTTTTCGTTGAAGTTCTTCAACTATAGTTTTCTCTTCGGTGGCCTTGTTTTGATCGTTATTGCGAATCGCCTCGGACACTTTGGACCACAGTCGCTGCGATTCGTTGGGTTCCTGAACGGTCAACGGGACCTCGTGTCGTTTTAATCGTCGAGCAATGACTTCGGCCGACGGTTGAAAAAAGTGTTCAGTTTCCTGAAAGAAAAAATAAAAAATGCAACATGCCGTTAACAAAAAGCAGCTACTTATCTGTAACTGAAATACTGTCAACTATAGTTGATGACGTACCGGCAACTATGATACAATATCGTGACTTTCTGTACTATAGTTGAAGTCACGCAAGAACTATAGTTGTCTCGAACATAGTTGTCTATAGTTGTCCCCGAAGAGCTATAGATGGAGATTTTAGGCCTATAGTTGAAGCCCTTGAATAACTATAGTTGGATATCCTAAGACTATAGTTGAAATATTTTAAGAACTATAGCGACCGACTAACCCCCGATTGACGATCCGTTATGAAAATAGTCGAATCCCAATGGCCGTTCAAATCGGCCAGCGTCTCTTTGCCTAATTTAATTTTGCCGCTTAACGCGTTCATCGAATCCGAACCGCTTAAAAACGGTTTCAATTTGAATTCAATTTCGGCGGCGTACGACGTCCGATCGCACGTGATCGTCACGTGCCCGCCCATTTCCATGGTCAAAGTGCCGACGATCAGCCCTTTGCAATGCGCGTACGGCAAAGTGACCACGTAACTCTCGCCTCGGGTGAGCAGCGTCAGTTTAGCGTTGCCGACCATAATTGCCGACAATGAGTTGCCTAAAAAACAAAAAAACTGCATTGGCTAAGGACTTAAAGGTACTACGAGTAGATCAAGAACTATAGTTAGAATTTTTAAGGGACTATTGTTTCTAAGCAACGACGGTAAAGAACTATAGTTGCAGTTTCACGGACTATTGATGAAGTTTCTGAAGAACTTTGAAGTCTCGGAACGTCGATAGACAGTGAAGCTTTTTGCTTGCTTACCGTAGAACTTGGACCGGGCCAGTATTGTACCGGAAATATTGTAGCCGGCTTTTCGATTACTGACGAAGAACGCCGACACGGGCGGATGATGAGAAACTTGTTCGGCGACGTAAAACGTTCGACTGTCGTCGTCGGGGTGTTGCCAAAAACATCGAAACACTTCGCCGATGATTGGATTGTACGGTTTTTTCAATCCTTTCGGTTTCTTGTAGAATCCAGATAAATAAAATTTCACAACGGCTTTCATTCGTTTGAACGGATCGTCTTCGTTAACGGCGCTGAAAAGGTCAAAATATCGGGGGTAATTTCAACAGCAGCAAGCAAAAAATCGGTCATACTTGCACAAAAGATCAGAATGATAATAAAAATCGGCTAATTTATCTAAGAACGACCTCGGCTCGAGAATGAACGTCGGCAAAACGACTTTCGATAAATCCATGCCTGGACGGACCTGTAACGGATACTGGCTAATTGCACAGAAACTATAGTCGCATTTGAACTACTATAAACGGCTACTGACTTGTTTCATTAGCATCCAAATTAAACTTTTGTTTTCTTCGGGAATGTCCTCGGTTTGTTCGGCGTCGCCGAACGCGCCAAAAACTTCCGGTGCCGATGGTTCGTAGGACGTTTCCTCTTCGCACGAGAGTTCCTCGTCGGCCGCAGTTCCATTTGGCTCGTTGTCGCTTTCGCTCAACGTTTCATCGTCCAGACCTTAATTCGACCTCACTTATCATCCAAAAATAAACAAATTTTCGGCGCTGGCTAGCTAGTAAACGAGCGCTTACCCGCTTCGCTGAAATGTTTCTCGGCTTCCGTGTCGCTAATTGAAACGTTTTTATCGATTTCCAAAATTGACTGAGTGTCGGGCATGTCGCCGTCGGGCGTCGACGGCATATGATCGTCGTCGATCAACAGCGGATTAACGCCGCTCGTCGGTGTCGACACGCCGCCGTGCAATTTGTTCATGGTACGCATGAGCAAGCTGCTACATTTCAACGCCAGTTCCAAGCCGTCCATCCAGCAACGACCTTCAAAAACAAGCCAACTATAGTTCACAGAGACTATAATTCACAAACGACTACAGTTCATCAATCGGCATGGTTCACGAGAGAGCGACTATAGTTCACGCGTTTCCAAGCAGACTGGCAGTTAAGACTGTACTTAACAAAGAACTGTAGTTCAGCTATAGTTGCTACCAGCTTCCTCGGACGGAGCTCTGCAGATGAGATGCGAGCCCGGCAAAGGTTGGGTTACGGCGCCGAAGCTCTCTCCTTGCGGTCCCCTCGTCGCCCAAATCGACTGATCCAACGGATGAAATAATTTGAAACAAAATCCATCTTTCTTCGACGGACGTTCGATTAATTCGCACGTGCTAAGCAACACGGTGCCCACCCAATAACCGCTCTATAAAGAAAGCAGAGCACGTTGGAAAATTTGCTTTCGACTCAACTAACGAGCATATTTACGAAATTTCTTTATTGTATACTTTATGCGTTTTAGGGCTTTTATAAACGAGCAATAATCCCGGTTTCAACACGCAATACATTTTCGTCCACGTTTTCAGCGATCCGCGGATTTTCAACCAATCCGCCATAACGACCACCGTCGGATCTTTGAACGTGCTCACGAGCTCTTTGGCCACTCGTTTCTTTTCGTAATGATATTTTTGTTTTTGCATCTGAAAAACAAGAAAAAAAACACGCGTAATTTAGCCGGTCTTCTGAGAAAAAGTCGTAAAAAAGGTAAAAAATCAACGAATAATAAAAAACAACAAAAAAAGCATATTCAGTGGTATAAACAAGTTACGCCCATATGTTATTTTAATGACGACATCACGGTCTATTTTAAGAAGAAAAAAAACTTTAGGACCTTGTAAGTCTCTCGTTTATAATTTTCTTTGGACATCGACGACAAATCGCTGGACAAACGTAATTTCGACAGTCTATAACTGTTAATTAGCATAGTTTCTAACGACGATCGTCTGGAGACAGAATTCGACGATTTTTTCGTCGGCGTCGCCGTCGAAGTCGACAAAATCGTGCACATAATATCGTCGGCGCTGCAGGCACCGCCGCGGCCATCTTGTAAATTGGCTTTCGTCGTCGTCGTCGATGTTGAATACGAAGATCTCGCCGACGACGACGACGATTCCGCCAATAAGTCCGAATAGAATTCGGCCGACGACGGCGCGAGTTGATGAGTGTGAATCGAATGAGAGCGAACGTTTTTTAGACGAGTTAGTTTATCTTTGTCCAACGCCATTGTTCGGACGTAAAATGTGCAAGTTCTAAGTAAGTTCGATCGGCGAACGAAAATAATGAAACCAACTAAAAAGAGAACTATAATCAGTCCTGCCTGAAGCAGCGGACGAACAACAGGAACTGCAGATTGAATCCGTTCAATGAATCCGCGAGCTAGCTAGCGAGCGAGCGAACGAAGATGTAAGAAACTGGCCGCCGTTGGTTGCGAGATGAAAATTGCTCGAGAATGGTCGTCGGCGACGTTGAATCGAGCGACAATATCGTTTTAATCGACCCGACCATGCAAAATGTCAAATGACGAGCGGTCGCAAGCAAGCGGAATCAAGCAAACTCGATCATAAAAAATGCTTCGTTCTCGCCGCCGCATCGCCAAATATGGACATAACGGGACGTTTTGTACGTTATAAAAACGAAACAAGCGAACGTCGCATTCTTCAATTCCACACCCACCAAAGCTAGCGAATCTATACATAGATAGGACTTCGTCGACGCTTAGACGTGGGCAACGACGACCGACCGGCAATCAATTCTTCGCCCCAGGTCGACATTGCGTTAAGGACGAATCGTGAAAATGGCTTTTCGTAAACATGACAATGTTGTGTTAGCATATTTTATTTCCAGAGAATCCGTCGGCGTCGGCCCGTAACAAGTCTTCTGGGAGTTTCTACGTTGTAAAAAGTCTTTTCAGAACGTTTTCGTGTTCGTCTACTGAGATTTACAAAAAAGTTACTTAAAACGGTTGGCCAGCGCACTTACATATACTTTTTACGTATAGAAAACAACGTTTCATTTCCAAGCAACGAAAAATCGACGAAAAACACCTCCAAGGTCCCAATTTGTTGACGAGAAATTGCTTTTTGTCACTCACGGACACGAAACTAATCTCGAATCTGCTGATTTCACGTGAGTAGCCGTGAGGAAAAGAGGATGATTCAGTAATGCGTCCCCCATTTTGCATTAGCCATTTTTAATTAACGCTAACTAGATTTGCGATTAGAAAATCGGTCTATCGATGTAATTAGCAGTTTTTTGCAACGTTCTGCGCGTTTTATAAGTTTCTTTTTTTTCAGCCCGGGAGAATTGAAATGTCAATTGAAAGAAAAAACAAAGATTGACTTGACTAGCTATTTGCAAATTTGTTTGCTTACTTTTAAGTTGAAACGTTCGCTCTTTGAATGAGGAGATGAATTACTTCGATAAAAACAGCATAAACTCTGGCGCATTCGACCGGAGAAAATCAATTTGCAATTAGAATTTTTTAAAGTTTTAGTTAACGTCAAAATTGTAAATAATCCCGTTTTCAAGTGCTAAAGAGCACGTTTCGCAAGCCGTTTTTCGACATTTATCAAACGTGGCTCGATAACGCGTTGGCAAGTGCACAATTCTGTCATTTTAATGAAAATATAATAAACATCCACCTCACGGGTGCAAGATCATCATGTACGTACACAAACTGTAACTCGTTTTCAATCAAATGCGTAATAACATTAATCACATGGAAATTTACAATTTGTAAGCGCTATTCGATAGCCGGGCACAAATTTTTTAAACTTCTTCAAAAGTGACACCTATCCACATGGCGTTTGTGCGTCACAAAAGTTTTCTTCTGACTGTGTTATGTAAAAATTACGTGCGCAGAAATAAAGAGCAAGCAAACAAATTTTGCTTTAAGTATCATTTGATACCCCGAGAACAACTTCTTTACTTTGTCAGAAGCTGAACAAACAGAAAAAAAACGATCGTAAGTTTAAAGATAACAAAAAACGATTTGGCAAACACCTTTTAGTCAATTACAAAGATTTAATCAATCATTCAACGAATTGAGGTGTTCGACTTTTGTTTAAATTCATTATGCAATCGAAAAAAACCAGAAATTTGCTCTGGCCAGTGTCCAATTATTGCATAACTCGTTTTCAAACCAGCAAAAATTCACTGTCTATCGAAGAATGCAATGCAACAAGTGTTTCTAGTGCTCTCCCTGTTGAAAATCATCTGCTTTTTTGAAACTCTCCCTGAAGCTTTTAAAATATTTCTATTATTCGCTCGCTTGAACAACGAGCAAGCAAAAATGTGAAACAAGAAAAAGAAAGAAAGACGTCCGCGTCGTCGACGACATTTTATGTTTATGTTTTATGTATGCACGACGGCGGCGAGTGATATATATTTATTTTTCCATCTTACACAAATCGTTGTACAACAAACGGATATCGTGGGTATCTGGGGGAATAAATTTTCAGCTTGCTTTTCGGACTCTCGGATCGATTGCAGTTATCCTCGCGAAAATGAAAAAATTTTTTCAAGAGAGTGAAACGCATGTAGTTCGTTTATTTAACAAGCCAGGGAAAAGCTGTTAAGAAAATAAAAATGATGTCGTTCGTTCAACAATGATTGGCAAAAAGTCGCTGGAGAGTAATTCCGATGCAAAAAAATTGAATCCTCCGCGCAAATTACGTCAACAAACAGCGTTTACATGAACCGACGTTGTTAGTTTCGACTAATTTTCCGCATATAATTTGTACGAAAACTTCGTTTTTTACGCAACTTTCGATTTCGAACGATGGACGAACGAGGCGACGACGTGTCACTAAATCCAAATAAAATGAGAACTCATCGGCTTATTTTTCATTACGAATGTAATGAATAAGTAAAAAAACGTACAACGGGTTCGAGTTTCCCCGACAGTCGATCGAACAATTAACAAGATTTTTGTTTTTAACGAGCAAATTTCATCTCTAGGCAAAAGCATGTTCATTAAAAAAAAGTTTCGTCGATAAAAGAAGAACTTGGATGAGAACGACGCAAGTTTCAAAAATAAACAAGCGAAACAAGTGAGAACCAGTTAAAATATGTACGACGCCCAAACAAAACGGGCGAAAATCATTAAACATGCGAAAAAAGTTGGCGTGTCAATTCAACGATGATTAATTAACATGGTATTAAGTGAGGAATTTTACTTTATAAGTTTGTCTTTTTTTATCATCGACGCCGGGCGAAGTAGTTCCACCGTTTCCGCCGGAATTCGGCGGATTATTATTGCTGGAGCTCATGACTGTCCAGCGAGCTAATTCCAAGTTAAACCGGCAAAAAACCGCTCCAAAACACGTTAGAACCGAATTTGGTTCAGTATCTCGCAAAACGCGTGGTTAACGGGCGACGAGCGATCACGGCACTAGCCCGTCGCTATCGAACTGGGCGGAGCAAACTGACGCGTTCGCTGCGTGACTTAGCGATCCGGACGCGCTAGTTTGAATATGTTTTGTTTTTTTAAAGTTAAATATCGGTCCTGGCGAGCGCTATTACGAGCAAATTTAGCAAACTTGCTGGTCTGGCAGTAAATCAAGCTTAGAATCGCTCACATGGCGACGATTTCTTATATTTTGCGCAAACTGCGTATGTAGCTTCATTTTTTTTGACTGTCTGACTGTACTTTACTTATCACAATCAGCCTAAACGGTTTTTGCTTTTTTTTGCTAATAACAAACTAGCTATTGTTTTTTCGTCGACAAAAATAAAGCGAAATCTATAAAATTGACGAAACAATTTCGGCGAGAATTTCTTATGAGACTGGGATTATTGTGCAGATGTAATGCATTTATAAGCCTTTTCAACTAAGATGCCTCGTACATCTGCCACATTTTAGGCGCGCGGAAATGATTTCGACTTCGATTTCGATTTAGACAATAGGTAAACCAGCACGGGATCGCACTCAACGATGCATAATATAAAAATGGAAATAATTCGTCGTCTTTTAGCGTCCAGCCCCCCCCCCCCCCGAAAAAGATGCCTTTAATACTTAAGTGCCGTTATTCTCTCTTTTTCGCTCGAAAAACGGATGAACATTTACAGAATTCCGTTTTTCTGAAGCGATTCTCTTAATTTCGCACGAGACGCATTATTACGTCAATGAATAGTATGAAGTGATACGTCGATAAACTGCGACACAAACTAAAAATCCAGTCGTCCACAGTAAGTTTTCATCGACGGGCGAACGGTTGCGAAGCTGCGCTTGTGCTTGTGCGCGTGTGTTCGCTGAAAACGAAGTGGTCATTAGCGGGGAAGATCATTTAGGAAAATTGTCTTCGACGAGGGTAAGTTCGAAGGATCCGAATCTTGCTTGTTTTCGAGTGGCAGACGACGCGGTTAGTTGTTGAAGCTTTCTGGACGAATTTAATGAACACACATTCCGTCCGAAAAAGGCATATTTTCATTTTCAGTATATCGGATTCTTTCATTGGGTCGTCGCGAGATTACTGTAGTAAATTTTATCTGCCGCAATATGGCTAAGATGAGTTGCAACGTTTTTTGGTTCGTTTGCCTATGCTTGATTTACTACACATTTACAGCTAATGCAAAAGTAAGTTGCGCCAACCAAAAACAAATTTCTTGTCGTCTAAAGTTGTTTAGCCAGTGGCTGTTTTATCAACGATCTATCAGAATTCTACAATTCTTATTATGCTACAGTACGCATTTCCGGCCTTCTCTGTCTTCGAGGTGTTTTCATCAACGTTTTTCGCAAATTCGATAAGACTTGATTATTTCACTTATATTTTATTGAAAACACGTCGGAGAGGGTGGGAAGAACGATGTGTCTCATGAATTAACACCGATTCATGAAAAATGTACAGTTTTATGTCGTTTTTCGAGAATAACTTGAAAATGTTCTCTGAAGACGAATTAGCAAGCAAATTTTGTGCGATTTATCAATTTTTTCGAATGTTTGCTCGTTTCGAGCCTTTTTTTTATGCATACTCTGTTTACTTTTTATTGGAATGCATTTATTCATGAAAATTTTCTATTTTTATAGACTATCAACAGTCATTTGGATAAAAAATATTTCTGGCAACCAGCGAAATGGATCGACCCGACGAGCAGCGAAGTAGTCCGATTGTCAGGTAAGTTATTGCCCTTAGTCGACGGGTACCCGTAAATCATAATCACAGCATACTGTAAGACGTACGTTTTAGAATCCGATTTGAGCGCATATCCTTCGATATTCAAACGGGGATTAGGGGACGGCTACTACAATAGACACCATAATTCTCGGCGAGTCATGACGAAAAAGGATCACCCCTGGCTGTTGTGGAGTAAGAGACGCAGGTTCAGTGACATTCGTGCCGAGACGTTGCAATGTTTCTACGCAAAATAGGCTAATGTCATACATATCAGTCTTCTCACGAATTAACTTGTCACCTGCACATCATACAGTCTGATTTTCGCTTTTAGCTACCGGTGGACGCGGTTAAATTAAATACAAATTTTATGCATGGCGAATATCATTATCCGTTGGCAATTCGAATCGCTGAAAAACTATTTATGAAAATTTTAAAGCGATAAAATTTTATATGAAATGCCTCGAAACGTATTTTTGACGATTAATAATAAAACAAAAACAAATAATTGGTCCAATGACAGGTATACGATAGCCGGGATGTGCAAGTACAGTAATGTTCCTCATAAATGCGTGAAGAAGTTAGCTTGAACATTCTTATGACACTTACAGTAAGGTAGATGCATTTTTTTCGGTAAAATTTTATTATTTCCACCATAAATATATTTTCGAAAGACTTTACCAACGATCACAATCACTAATCAAATAAACACTTTTACAATAAATAAACAAACAAAAAGTTATTAATTTTTCAAGTTGGTTTTCATGCAAAAAACTAACTGGGCACCTACGCGAAATGAGCGAAAAATGGAAACATTTCAGAAAAGCTAATAAAAATGCACGTCGTAAGTAATTATTTGTTGGTTTTTTTTCTTGTTCAAACTCATAAATTTAAATCGTAATTATTCTTCGCCATTTTTTGTATCAAAGCTTTAGCGTCGGCAAGTTTCTGCAAAAGTTCGGCATTCTCGATTTCTAATTCTTTTACGCGACCTGACTCGTTGCTTTTGGGCCAATCTATAAAAATAGACAGTCGAATGTCGAAAAAATCGCTTCAGCGCTTGGTAACAAGCAAAAGGTTATATTAAGCTGTGCTGCTTTGAAACGTTGCAAAATCGAATGTCTACTCGAATTTGACCTACTTTTTTTGTCTCCTTGTAAAATCCAAGCGTCGGAGACGATTAAATGAGTTGAATTCAATTGATTCGCGCCGCCTATATTCAGTTTTGTATTGGCAACGTTGATTCGAATCGGAATGACGTCCTGCACAGCGGACTCGTCTAAATTTTCGTTTTCCAAGAAAGTTGCTAGGCTAGCCAGATTCGAGCTGCTGATGTTCGATTCGACGTTTTTCAATTTAGCGTCCAAATGAGTCGGTTCCGACGCGCCATCGGTGACAATGCAACACTTTATTTGATAGTCGGCGTTCGGATCGCAAGTTTGACGATCAGCCGACGAAAGGGCTAAATAATGGAACTATAGTTTAAAATCAACTATGATCGTATTAAAACTATAGTTAAATGCGAGAACTATAGTTGAGTGTACTTACACTTATTATTTAACAATTTATAAACATCTTCGAGCGTAAGATTAGTAACTTCGGACAGTTCGACTGAAGGACTTTGGAATGTAACCCGTGATTCTTGATCGTATCCAGACACCGACAGTTGAACTTGTCGCAATTTCAAAACAACTATGGATGCCTGGAAAACAAAAATACTTGTCTAGCCCAGATGAATAACGAGTAAAAAGTTTTAATTTTCTAACTTGTTTCTGTAAATGTTTCGTTATTAAATCTACAGTGTGCGTATTGTGAGGGAGAATCTCGCAAGCTTCTTCGCCGACGTCGGCGGCGGCGGTCGTCGATCGTTCTTTATTTCTCGGAAATATTTCGTCGAACATCGACGGTTCGCTGTTGTCCAAAACGACGAAGTTGTCATCGTCGGACATGTCCGTGTTCACGGATATCGTATCATCGGCGTACGTCGACGGCGAAGGATGATCGAAAGAACCTTGAAAAAACGACAGTTTCGTTGCAGTGCTCTCAAAACGCCTAAGACGGCGCACAATTTGTTTTTTTCGAAGACTTTCTAGGTCAAATAAGGTTTACTGAATTCTTGGCTATCCCAAGATTCAAATGGTACCTTATTTGAACTCCTGTTACGCTTTACAGAAGCTTCTCTACAGTAATACCGCTAAGCCTCAGAATCGAGGTCATGTCGATTTAAAAGTCTGTAAAAACAAATTTCTTGTTTGCTCTTCAAGTGTTTCATTTGTTAAAATCGTCGAAAGCGTCGCACGAACAAGAAAATGAAACTTTTACAAGTCTTTTGTTTGTGTTCACGTTTTGATCATGTTTTCAAACGTCTTCACGTCGAGAAAAATAACAAAGCAAGCAAAAATGGGTTTTGTTTTTTATTTCAAACGTACTTGCGTCGGCGTCCATCGGAAAACCCGTAAATTCTGGAATGTTTTGATTTGCAATTAACGCCGTCGTCGGCGTGCTATTGACGTTTCCCGTCGGAGTGCGACCGACGCACGACGAGTAGTCGTCGTCCAAAATATTTTCATCGTTGATGATCGAAGAAGCTACAAGCAAAAATACACTTTAATTTTCTAGAAAACTTTCATGGCAGCTCTTTGAAAACAAGTGGCAAAACAAATTTTCGGCGCTGGAATGGAAACTATCTCGCACTGACTGTGCGCCGCTCATGCATGTTATACATGGTTCCACTCACACGCTCGCCGTGCGACGAGGCACTTGATTAACGGGCGGCGAGCACCTCGTTTCACTTCGAGTAAAATGCTTGCGTTAAGATAAAAAGTTTCATTTATTTGCCGTGTGACGTTCGGTTTTCCTCCGTTCGTTGGTCGGCTAGGCGAGAAATTTGTTATTTCATACGAGTTTATATTTCGTTCCGGATTTCGACCGCGGCAAACAAAAAATCGGCGCCTCGACGTCGCCACTCGACACACTAGACTTTCGCACGAAAACCAAATTCAATCGAAATTGAACGAAGATTGAGAAGAATGTTGTTGAAACTGAAACCGATCCGAAAATTCCTCGAGGACCTGGGATAAAGGAACCAAAGCCCGGCCCAACCTTCGCCAAAAGCCAATCCTTCCCTTCCTCGGACGTAAATAGGTTTCTACCTGACGGAAAGAAAACAAGACGAGAATTTTGTTTGCTCGAGTCTATTTCGGGACTGATACTGTAAATAAAGACCAAACGCGACTAAATTGAAACATCTGCCTTCTGACAATATAAAACCGCAAACCGTCTACCTGCCACCCTTCCAGTTATGTAAATTATTGTTTGTCGATTCGTCTGATCGAGCCAATTTTCTCGCTAGACGCACATCAATTTCTGGCAATTCGTTGTTATTGACTCATTTCGTCGCAGCTCAAGCAGAAAACCGCACTGGACAATCATTTTCGAGCAAAAACACGCCGTTCACTGTCTTTGACTCGATTTCGCGAAATTCGAGCGCAAATTCTCACTAGACATCCAAGTTTGGTGAAGTAGCGCATATAGATTTTTTTCCCAACAAACTTGAACGCGGTGTGCAAATCTGACCTACAGCCGGCTAGCCGACGTCAGGTAAACAAAGATCGTGGCCGCGTCCAGTAGTTTTGAAAATTGTTTTTCGACCACTGAAACCAATTCCACTCTAGTGGTTTCGCCGTCGCATCGAGGTCCTCGGTTAGTTTTCGCGCGAGAGCCAGCGACTGGACTGTAGAGTCGAACGAGATCAAGAGATGCGAGATTAGTACCGGCTCGACCCTTCGTCCGTCGTCGTCGCTTCAACGCTGGTCAACGTTATGTCCACATGGTACAACGAGGTATTTTTCCAAATGAGAATCTCCCGACGGTCTGCTGAGTCGACGGATTAAAATCATCATCGTCGAGAAAACGAGACAGTTTATCGAAAATAGCGAGAAAGTTGATTGGAAAAACAAAAAAATCGACTGAGGGAATTGACTCATCGAAAATGGTATTTAATTTAATTTTTTGGATTTATCCGATTTTTATCGCCGCCGCTCGTGCGCAATGCCCTTCGACTATCAGATCGCCTTGCAGCTGCGCTACAACTCGTTACGAGCCGGTGAGCGTTACGTGCGAGGGCGCCGGTTCGCTGACCGTCGTTCTGCAGGCCATGGGCAAGCCTACTGTAACTATAGACAGTCTGTTGATTATCAATTCGCCCGTTCGCCGATTGCCGGCGTACGCGTTTCAAGGGTATTCGGTGAAACGATTGGTGTTGAGAAATAATTCTCTAGCGGAAATCGACGCCGAAGCGTTCGACGGCCCGTCGACCACGAGTTTGGAAGAGTTGGAAATCCGCAACAATTTACTGACGGAAATTCCGCGCGACGGAGTTGCCAAATTGCAATCGCTGATAACGTTGATTTTGGCCAAGAATAACATCGATTCGCTGAACGTATCGACGTTCGTCGATTATCAAAGCAAGCAAATTTTGCGCAAGCTCGATTTGAGCGCTAATCAAATAAAATTCGTAGCGCCCAACGCATTCGATGGATTGGCGTCGATACAGGAGATCAACTTCGACAAGAACTTTCTGACGGCCATTCCCACGGATTCGCTGAAACAATTGACTTCGCTCGAAGATCTATCGTTGGGCGTCAATCAACTATCGGCCATACCAAATGGCGCGTTGATTTTTCATAATTTAAAATCGCTAAGTCTGGAAGTCAATCAAATATCGACGATATCGCCCGAATCGTTTCAGGGCGTACCGAATTTATTGTATTTATATTTGAGCGCAAACAAATTTAGCTCGCTGGACGGCGAGATGTTTCGCTACATTCCCAATCTGAAAGTGCTGGCGATGGGCGATAATAATCTGACGAGGATTCCGTCGAAGGCGTTTCAATTTATACCCGGATTAGTTCGATTGGAATTGTCCGAATGTAAAATCAATACCGTGGAGCCCGGGGCGTTTCAAACGGCGTCGAAAATCCAAGTGGTCGTGTTAAATAAAAACAAAATTCAAATGTAAGTTCGATTCGACAGACGCAAAATATGTATTTTTCTTGGTTTATCAGTGGTTTCAACAGTTTTTGTTTGAAACTCAATATTAGCAAACACGTTTTTTGTTTAGAGTCACTCGAAACATGTTTCAAGGATTGAGCGAACTTTACTCGTTGGATTTAAAAGGAAACAATATATCCGTAGTGGAGGACAGAGCCTGGTCCAGGCTTCCGTCTTTGAGGCATTTGGACATCAGTACCAACTTGATAAATCATTTGGGTACTGCGACATTCGCGGGAACCTTCGAAAGATCGAATCCTCTAACGACTAGGATACTTTACGTCTATGGTAAGCTTTGGAAATTGACAAATAAAATGCGTTAGAAAGCAAGTTTCAAGCCAGCTCAGATAACTTTCATGAAATGCAGACTTTTAGCATTCTAAAAGCAAAAAATTACTTGCAGCTGCTACATGTTTATTGCGCCTGCAAACTTCCTGATTTTTGCAGGGAATCCATGGATTTGCGACGAGAAATTGGACTGGTTTCGCAAGTGGCTTAAAGATAACGGCGACATGATAATCGACGCGCCTGGATACGCTCCGAGCGTTTGCAACAAACCCGAAAGCGCATTCGGGATGCAAATCCGCCCCGGGGCGAATTCCAGCGCCAACGCTTCAACAATAGTTGTGTTGACTAAGAACTCGTTAACGCCGAAGACAATGGAGAAAAAGAAGGACAACTTGCACGAACCGTTGCAAGGCGATCACGACGCAGCGCCGAAAATCAGCGGCGTCAATATAATGGCTTTAATTCTAGGTAAGTCGCAAGTCAAACTGCAAGTAGTTCAATTGGGAGTCAAAAAAGCAAATTTACAAAACTAGCCAATGATTTTTTTTTTGCAGGAATAGTGCTTGGAGTATTCCTTATCACGTTGGTGCTTCTCATGATAACGCGTTATTTCGTTAGCAAAAGCAGACGAGATATCAAAGTCGAAGACGACGACGTCCGCCGGTTTGGTACATCGTCGCTGAGTGGATATCAAAGCGCAACCGGATCCGTTTTTCCGTCACCGCCATTGCCGACGATGAACCAACATCAGCACGCCAGGGCTCAATATTATCTGAGTCGACCATGGTATTGGTGGTTTTAATGATTGGAATTTTGTTGTTTTTTTGTAAATGAAGTGATTCGTGATTCGTTAATTTATTATTTCTATGTTGAAACTGAGTAAGGTCTAGCTCATTGTAGCATAATTTTTCATTGTGCATACGACAGTGGCGTTTTTTTGCTAGCAGTCTTCTAGCAAGCAAAAAATCCGTCATTGGCCATCATTACTGGATTTTTATCCCTTTTTGTGTTTTCAAATTTTATTTCGTGCTTCGAATGAATTGTTTGTGTTATCGTTTATCGTTTTTGCTTAAGAAATAAAATCAATAAACAAAAAAGTCAGAGAGATCAGCAGATAAAATCCCTCAAGGAGTTAATCTTTCGAAAATCCATCCATCATCCCCAGTTTGCGTCGTCCGCGGATCGAATTTCTTATCCGCAGGTAAACAAGCTGGATTATAGAATTTCAACCGATCCGACGCGTAATCCGGTTGCAACATGATAAATTCGATAGTCTCCGGCTCGACCACAGATCCGATCCAAAAGTCGGGGCAAACGATCGAACCTTCCCTGGCCAGGACATCTTTAACGCGCTTTTTCATTTTTTCAATTTCTTGTAAATCCCGCGCCGGTTCGCTTTGGAATTCGACGGCGGCCAGCGTTATTTGATGATTGACCGACGGACATCGAACGAAATCTTCGTCGCCTTTTAGACGTTCAACGACTTTTCCCTGAATTCGCACGGCTCGATGAATGGCCGGCCATAAAAAATACATGGCGACGAACGGAATTCGATTTATATCGCCTATTTTCGGACTATTGGCGTTGGTGAAAAAATGCAAATATTTATCGTCGTAATTGGATAAACCCAAAGCTCGACTGCTCGGCTTCATGTCGGGCGTCACCGTGGATAACGTGAAATACATGTAACTATCCGGCGACGACGTTTTGGCTTCTTGATACCAGGCGTCGAATAGTTTCATGCCATTTTTCGTCGGCAGTTCAGATTCGAGCAGATGGGGCATCATTTTGCGACGGGACAACAACGATACCGAGCAAACGCGCGTAACTTACGTACGAGAGCTCTCACAGAGTGAACAGCGAGGGAGCTAGTTTATCGAAATCGATTTACGAGCAGAAAAATTCCAGTGGAAACTAGCTAGCACAATCTGGCATTCAAAAAATGCAAATTTCAAGTAAAACGTTATAAAAAAACAAAGCTTCTTCGAACAGCGAACGCAATTTTTGTCTTGTGCGACGAGACGATATCAAGGCAAATTGTTTACACAACAATGTTTTTCTTGTTTATGAATAAAAACAAATCAAAGGCGTCAGGTGCTATTAAAACAGGATTTTTTTTAAATGTCATTAATCATTGCAGAAAATGACGTCACTTCTACAAAATTTATAGAAAATGTTGGAAAACTAAGTTTCTTCAAAGCCACGGCGCTATTGTCTTGCGATGAAAGCAAAGTCGACTGATAAGATAACTGTTCAGTTTTTAGCCCAAGGCTATTAAAATTTAATAAGTTCTTAAATATTGGCAAATGTCGCAATCGAACACAGTAACCATAAAAAAGCAAATTTATTGACCGGCTGAAATGTGAACCGCGTTATTTTCAATACAAAACGCAAAAATTAGGTAACGATGTATTTTTGACAAGTTTCGAGAAAATTATCTGAATGAATCAAAAATCGTCGACGAACAGCGATCAGACAGTGCAGAATTTTTGTCAATTTCGTCGAGTAAGTGTAAACAGAAACGTGGGTTAAAGACCCGCACCAACGGGTCGAACGCGGGAAAGTGGTTCAACACCTGCCGCGCCCGCAATTACAGTACAACGCCCATTAGGGCAAAGTTTGATAGTTACGGAATGGAAAGTTGCACCGTTAGACGAAAACGAAAACGAATTTTTGAACGGAAAAAGCGAGTTCCGTGTCAAGGCCAACGAACGGGCGTTAATGTGACAGAAACGTAACCCTTAGCGAACTTGGCCCCGATTTTACACCGACCTAAGAGAACTAAATTTTCTTATTGCACAATATTCTCTAAAAGATTGTCTTGTAAATTGCTTCCCGAGAAGGAGAAGAAAGTTTCGCAAAAATGACGGTTTCGTCATGGCTAGCGACTATTTTTATGCTTTTTTTAATTGTTTCCGAGAGCTGCGCCTTTTGTCCAGCTTTCATGGCCGACGAAAAAAGTTGCACGTGTTTCGCGTACTTGGACGGCGCGGTGATTAAGTGTCAGGGACCGTCGGCCATCGGAGTAGTGGACAAGCTCAAAAGTGTGCAGACGGAGATTCGCGAACTGTCCATCGAAGATGCAAGCATTATCGAGGTAAGAGAGTGGGACTATAGTCGTCTTACTGTCGCAGTTCATGGGACTACAGTTCCATTGAGCGAAAAATTAGAGGATTGATGTATACGTCTCCTTAAAAAACAAATAAAGTCACTGTCTACTTTGCAGATCGGTCCTCGCGCTTTTCGTAACTTGCGAGTAAAGAGTCTGATATTGGACAACAATCGAATCCGTACCATACACGCCGACGCGTTCCGAGGACTCGAGAATTCCATGGTGTCGTTAAGCATAGCTCACAACAAGTTGACCGACATTCCCACGGACGCTCTCATGGGCATGAACGCGTTGCAAATATTGAACTTGCAATGCAACAACATCGGCAACATCTATCAGCCAGTCTTTCGCAACGTCAGCCGTCTCATCGAATTGAACTTGGCGTGCAATCAAATTTGCAAGATAAGCGGCTCGGCGTTCGACAATATCAAGGAAAGTCTGCAAAGTTTGATTCTGGACCAGAATTGTTTCAAAGAAATCCCCGCCGAGGCGCTGAGAAATTTCAAACAATTGATCGGGTTGCACTTACAGTACAACGAGATATCCACTATAGACAAGCTACAATTGATGAACATGCTGTCCCTGTTGATGATCCGACTCACGGGCAATCACATCAGCCGGATAGATCGATACGGATTTAACAATATCCCCAATTTGCGATATCTGTTTTTGGATCGCAACGAGATGACGGCCATCGAGCCGAACACGTTGCAACAATTCAAATATCTCGAGATCATCGATCTCAGCTACAACAACATAGCCGAGATCACCAGTGGTGCATTCCACGGCTTGGAGCATTTGATGCAATTGAACTTGGAGGGCAACGCCATCAAGGACATCGCCCCGGGCGCATTCGCCAACACGCCACTGCTCTTGCTCTTGCTAGGACACAACTGTTTGACGGCCGTTAGCCAGCAGATATTTCAAGGAATTCCGTTTTTGAAACAACTTTCGTTGACCAACAACAATCTACGTTTGATACAACCGTTCTCGTTCAGCGGCCTTACGCAATTGAGCATGTTGGACTTGTCGAGGAATAAGTTGCAAAATTTGTCGCCGAGCATCGTTACGTTCAATACTCAAGCGACGGTGCTCGTTCAAGGTAAAATCAAACAAATTTCGCGTGTCGGATCGGCTTAAATTTCACTGGCCGCGTTACGTTTTAGAAAATCCTCTGGTTTGCAGTCAAGGAGGATTTCATTTGATACAGGGCAATCAACCGATTTTATTGCTCAACGAATTGAACGTAGTTTGCAAGCAGAAAAACGCAACGTCCGAAGACACTTGTCCAACGCGGTAATTTGCTTTGAACTTAAGCTCGAGTTATTGTCCATTTTAAGAGTTTCAACTTTTTGCAGAAAAGAAGTTCCGCAAGCACCGCCTTGTTGCGCGGCATCTCAGTTACCCACGCTTTCGAGTAAACTTATCATTTTTGTCCCCGTTTCCGATTAGCAAGTGATTTTATTTGTATTTCCTCTATAGTTTCGAGCCAGGATCAATCAACTACAACATCTCGCCCTACGACTACGCAACCAAGTTTGAAAGTGCAAGTGCCCAACATTTTGGAGAAAGCCACTGAATTTCTTCCGTTGGAAGATAATTCAGAGGACACGAAATTAGTGGCGCCAGTGACCAGTACCATAATTACAAGCAGCTCGACGACCAAAGCCCCCAGCGAAAAAAATCTCGCCAGGTTTTGGAGATTCACCGCCGCCGTGGGTCGAAAGCCCGGCGCCACTACAGTAACCCCGGTGTTTCGAAAAGTCACCTTCTCCAGTAGCACGCAAGCTGCATCGGAAATTACAACGGAATCGCTTTCGGTCGTAAAAGGCATCCAAGAGGACAAAACCAACGTCAAAGGTGTCGTGACCAGTGAAGATAAAAGCCAAATGACGAAACAACCCCATCAAGAGGAAAACAGTCAATTGCCCGAATGGATGCGCGCCGACAATCGAATGCAATTTGGATTTCCTCAACAGCTACCAAATCCGAACGCAAATCAGCCACAAATCAACAACTTCTTGCCGGCGAACAATTTCGGCCTGCCCCAACCCGTTGGGAACAACTTTCAACAATCGAACTCGTTTCAACCGCAACCTCTGCTAAACAATAATCAGCAGGCGCCGTCGTTGCTCAACAACAACTTTCAGTCACAGCAATTCCCAGCCGCCGGTTTCCAGCCGGACTTCAGACAGCACCAACTTCGACCGACTCCGAACTTCAACCAGTTCCAAATCGGACAGCAACCATCGCAAGTTTTCAATAATTTACCTCAATCGCAACAGCCCGGCGGTTTCGGTGCTCCGGCGGGCAACTTTATGGGCCCGCCTAGTCTCGGCGTTGGTCCTCAACAATCGTTTCAACAACCTCAGCAGCAGAATTTCAATCTTCAGGCGCCTTTGCCGCCCGCGCAGAACTTTCCTCCGCAGCAGCCCATTATTCTTGCTAATCCTGCCGCCGCTTTTCAGCAACCTCCGCAGCAAACTTTTCAGCAGGCGGCATTCGCGCCGCAGCAACAATTTCAGCAGGCACCAGCACTGCAGCAACAGCAGCAACCGATTCAACCTGCACAACAGCAAGTACAACAACCACAGCAAATATCGCAACAACCACAGCAACCAGTTCAACCGCCACAGCAGCCTCAGCAACCAGTTCAACCGCCGCCACAGCAACCAGTTCAACAGCCACAGCAACAAGTTCTGCCGCCACAGCAACCGGTGCAACAGCCGCAGCAGCCACTTCAACAAACGCCGCAGCCACAACAGCCGGAACAGCAAGTTGCGCCGCCACAGCAACAAGTATCACAGCAACCCCCTCAACAAGCCGCGCAACCAGATCTTTCTCAACCACAACAGGCACAGCCGCCTCAACAGCCGCCACAGGTAGCACAATCACAGCCTCAACAAGTAGCACAGCCACAACCTCCGCAAGTAGCACAGCCGCAGCAACAACAACCTGCACAACCGCAGACACAGCAACCATTACCGGGACCATTGCAACCACCTCAGCAAGCGCCTACGAGTCCCGTACAAAACATCCAAGGGAAGAGGAAGCGATCATAAAATTTGTTCGTGTTTCATCATTATTTGTTAATTTATTGTTTCATAAATGAATTTCGTTTAGTTTGGAACATGATAATCAAAAATCGGTCGTACTGTACCTATAACTTGACCGTCAGTTTCGCTCGGCGTCGTCGGCGCAACGGTAACGGGCAAAATGATAATCATTTCGATGAGTGGCGCCAAACACGTGACCGACAAAGATTTCGGTTCCATAGTTTCGTAAAAACATTTCGCGTCATCGTTCAATAAAACCATAAACTTGCTCACTTGCTCCATTGTATCGACGAAAAACAAATACTAAAAGATAAAAACAAAAATAGTTCGGCAAATTGACTCAAAACCGACAAATAGACGACACGAATTGTGTTTCACAGCTAGTTTTCCAGCGATAGCCTCACTTGATAATGATCTAAGGCAAATTTCAAGGGAGCTTTCGGCTGAACGATAATATATCCCGTGGCATTATCCACCTGACCATCAGCTAATTTATTGCCCAATAAAGCCCATCCGGATACCGTGCTGTCCAGGAAGAACGGCGTCGGCCTCGGATTTAGGGATTTAGATCCGACGAAGTCGATCCAAATCGGATTCAGCTCGTAAGTCCAAACATCGTGGAAGGCGTTTTTATTGAAATCTGTCTTCGGTCGATCCGATTTCGCGACCGAATCGCACTGGAGGAAATCCGTTAAACTTGAAAAATATTGTTTTATTGCTTCAGTTTCCAGCGGTAATTGATGAAAATTCTTCTCCACCGATTTCCCGTCGAACGATGGACGAAATAAATCCACGTTTCGTAAATCGGCAAGACAAGATTTTAATTTTTCTTGATTCGTTTTCGACTCGCCGATCAGACAATTCGTGACAGTATACGAGGAAATTTGAACGATCAAACTATTCGGCATTCGTTTGTCTACTAGTTTTTCGTTTTGAGCCGGAAAAACTATTCGAGGCATCAAAGCTTCTAATTTTACGTCGCTATGGGGTATTAAATCCACCGAAGATGTGTCCAAACCCTAAACAAAAAAAGAACTATAGTTTGTAGCGCCAACTATATTTATTTGTGGCTAGCAACTTTAATGACGATAAATTTGCTTTTTAACAATGAAAAACCTACCAAAGTTTTGCAAAGATCCAAATAAATGTAGCTCATCCAACGAATCGTTTTCAAATCAACGAATATCCTAACTGGATTTATTTGGACGTGGGTACAACTGGGAGGAACTAAAAACGGCATTAAATTAGTTACAGATATGAAATTTGCTCGTTTGTTCACTGATCACACATTTTCGTACCTGGTAAACTACTATCCGAGCCGTAATAATAATCGGCGAATTCGACGTGTATCAACGGCAAGCTGCCGGGTAATTTTAGAATTTCGTGATCGGCGCTAATTAATTTTTCTAATTTTTTCTGCTTGTTATTCGTCGTCGCTTCGGACACGCAGTAGACGGTCAAGTCGTCCAAGCGCACCACGCAGCATTGAGACATTAATTTCGACCATTCCTGCGCGAATCGTCGACTGTCCAACTCTATAAGCACCAAAATGTTACTGCGACTTTGTAATTTAAAAACAAGAAAAAGGTCACCGACCGGCGTTCGATGAAAAAAATTTATAATAATGGTCCAACAATTGTTTCACCCATTGTCGACATTTAGTATCGTTGTAATAGACCCAATAATCTCGTTCCCGACCTGGAAAGTTAATGAAACACTATAGTTGATGTACGACTATACTTGATGAGACACTATAGTTGATGGGCGACTACAGTTGATGAGTGACTATATTTGGCGAGCGACTTTAGCTGATGATGAATGTTGATGAACGACAATAGTTAATGAGCAACTGTAATTAATGAGCTACTATAGTTGAGGCGTGACTACAGTTGAAGAGCTATCACAGTTCCTGCGTGATTATTACTTGCTAAGTGATACGGATAAAAATCGCACGCCAATTTGCTTAATGAAACTTGCAACGCTCCCGAATTGAAATTCCAATTAGGCGGATATTCTATGAGGAAAACAAAAATCTTGCCGTGATTAATTAGAAATAAAGTAGATTTGACAGTTGAACGCAAATTCAGCAATCCCAGTTGAATTGAAAAGCAAATTTCATGATTTGAAATCCCCAACTAAACACAAAAAATCTATCTCTTTTATAAACTTACTGACGTCCGTATTCGAATCGTCGCAAATGTGCAAATCGATGAAACCCGCGTAAAAGTGATAGGACGTAGCGACGACGTCGAACTGTTTGAAAACCGAACTCAATTGAGCCGCCGATACGTTGGCTTGGTTTTGAACGGGTTTCGTTTGACTAGATGCCATTTTCGCTGCCAAATCTGACTGAAAAAACAAAAAATCGGTCTGAACACGACAGAATCTAGCTAAAATAACAAACTTATTAAAAAGAACTGTCTATACAAAAAACCTGCCCAAAAAATTTGTTTTTTCACTCACTTGCTGTAAAATTTTCTCCGCGTGCAGACTTTTATTCGAATCCGACGCAGTTTGAATTAATTTCATTAAATATCGATAAAAGCTGATCGCCGATCGTACTTGAGGCAGTGTCGCTACCCACAGAAGGTCGTCCAAAATGATTTGCATACGACCAGTAAGCACCGAACCATCTGGAAATTAAATAAGACAGTGACAACTATAATTGCGCAATAAAGGTCAGTCGAAGAAAAACAATTTTCTGTCATTAAATCATTTACTCTCTCAACTATAGTCTGTACTAAAACTACTAAAGACAAATATAACTCACCGACAGTTGACTTCTTTACAGTTATTCTCGCTCGTCCCTGGCTCGTTATCAATCGTAAGGGAGCGTTTATATTGTAGCCAGTGGCTATCGAATCGCCCAACGTGGACGCTTCGATTCTTAGCAACTGCCACGAAACTTGTTTGAAAAGTAAAGCTTGATTTAAATTCGGTTCACGAATTCGAGTCTGGCGTAGATCCGTTGCCGTTTTCCAAAACGGTGTGCAACTAGCTACTCGGAACTGATTCAACTACAATAAAACAAAAAATGTGTTTCAAAAAAGCACAAACGTTGTCATTTGTAGGTTTTTGGATTACAGTTAATGAGCCACCGAAAACTTCAGAAGTGAAGAAAATTTCCAACGAATTTATATTTAACGACATTCCTTCAGCGACTTTGTTAGCGAATCCGTAACCTGTGTCATAACTGAAAAAAGAATAAGATTGTCCCTGTTAAGCGCTGAATTTGAACAACTAATAATCGCAATTCAAATTCGTTTGATAAGTTACATGAAAAACATTTATTGACTGGCTATCGTGAAAAACAGGTAGTTACCTTAAAGTTGAAGCCGCTAACGTTGATCCAGACGGATTAGGTTTCATTTCTCGTAAATCCGACGACATAACGACATCGACACGAATTTCGTCGATCAGCTACAAGAAATTTGCTTTTAAAACGACAGGCTTTGAAACTATAGCTCAATGACAACTATAATCCAAAAAGGCAACTACTATCCTAACGTTAGCAAAAATTTAAGCCTACCAAAGTCACTGGCTGACTCTTTAAACTTGTCCATGGAATCTGAAATCGGGAACAGAACGAAAAAGTGACTGTAAAACAAATTTCCTGTCCGTTTTTTACTTTAATTGCGACTCGATTGCAAACGGCTCGTTGTATTTTCAGCCAAACGGGCAATTCCAACGCTTCCGTTATCAGAGTTTCGTTTAATTCTATATTGTGCAATTCACCTTTACCTTTTAGAACTTCGACGCTAATGTGATCCGGATTTAAATTTTTAGCGAACCTTAAAAATTCATCGAGATGTATCAAGTGTCGTTATATTCCATTATAAACAACAAAAAAATCCATACTTGGACAAATGTTTTACGATTTGGTTCTTTATTAGACTCGCCATTATTGCAAAATATTCGTATGTCGAAGAATTTGAATCGAAATGGGGTTATAAAACAAAAAATTGGTCGTCTAAAAGCGCAAAAGGTGTTAATTAACGAAAAACAAGGTTCATCTTAATTACAGAGCCAGATTTGGCTTGTTCATTTACAGCAAGCTCGGATAAGCGCGGAGAATGAATTTGGATATGCTTAAGTAAATAAACGTCGAAAATTCGAATCGTAATTGAATTTCAAATTTTTGTTCGTTTCTCAATGTAACAAGTCATCTTTACTTACAGGAAGTTACACATTATTTGTTAAATTTCAAATTCAAATAAAAAGGCTTGTTGTAACTATATCTTATGAAATCAGTGTCCTAAACTGACTAGTCTTGAATAAAGGACGCACGGAAATCAACTTAAATGAGCATAAACAAAAAGTGGACGGTTTTGTATCAGGGCAAAATAAAAATTAGTATTGTTTGTAACTTTTTGATCCATTACTTTAGTTTATAACCTTCGCTTTCGTTTTGCCTCTATCATTCACATTGAAACTCAAATGAAGAAAATGTTACTTGCCTGCCTGCTAAACGAACAACTTCTGACCCTGGCTGTTTTTCTCAAAGCTCAGTTTTTGTTTTTCCTTGCAACTAAACTAGATTAATTATGCGAAATGCCTACAAGACTGGTAAGCTAGTCGTAAAATTTGCTTTTTGTTCCCCCCCCGTTTAATTCAAGTTTTCATAATTTGCTTGTTAGGATACTTGTCCAGTTAACTTTTTTAGACTTATATTTTTATCTCCATTTACAGCCATCGGGAGTTGACGACACTTGGACGAACGACTTGACGCCGTGCAGTTCGTCGGGCGTCGGCTATTCGACGAACATCGTCTACAGGCACAACGGGCAGCCGACGCACGAACACGCTTTCGAAGATACCAGCATTTTCGTCCAGTAATTTCCTGTTTTCTACGTTTTCCTGGATAAGTTGCAAATTAGACGCATTTCGCGCGCTGGCGAGCGATTTATTTGTGTTTTTTTAATGCGTCTTCTTGCAAATTTCCAGACACGACGAGTCGACGTGGCTTTACGCGATTTTCGACGGTCACGACGGCAAGACCATAGCCGAATATGCTGCTCAGAAGTTGCCTGCCGAATTGCTGTTCGGACAGCTTGATGGCAAGCAAACCGACGAACAGGCAAGCAAATATATATTATTATAATATAAAGCAAATATAATATACACTAACCATGCGGCATTAATTCGGGGTAGATCCCACGCCTCGGGCGGCTCGCGAAAGTAGGCGAGCCACCGGGGAGACCTTTGCCCTTTCAAAAATAGGTTCGCAGCCGAGTTGGCTACATAGCCCCGGTGGTCAACCGGAAACCGATTATTTTCCTTACTCTTGAGGTTCGAGCACGAATTCTTGATCGGCGACGTCTCGCCTATATTCGCCAGATGAAACATCAATCCGACGGGTTTGTATTGATTTTTATATTTCCGTTTTTAGATCAAAGACGTGTTAAGGCAAGCAATTTCCGCGGTCGAGCGAGATTATTTCAATAGCATAGGCGATTTATTGGCAAGGCGCACAAATTTATTAATGACTATTCCGGAAGTGAGCAAATTGCATTTTATGGTTATGGTCAGTTAGCTTTCATTTACTTTTCCAGCATTTAAACATTTACGAAACGACGCAAAAATATCCCGAGGTCGTAAAAGAATTGCAAGATTTGAATCAACGAGTGGCGAGCGGCGCTTCGGCGATAATCGCTTTGATATGTACCGACAGATTGTATATAGCCAACGTCGGTACGCCGACACGAAATTAGTTTTGAATGGCAAATATCCCGCAAAATTTAAATTTGTTTTTCGTTCAGGCAACTGTAGAGCGCTACTATGCAAAACGGACGCATCGGGTCAATTGAGAGTTATCCAATTGAACGTCAGCCACGATACGGATAACGCCGACGAAGTGATAAGATTAAAAGAAAGTGGATTAAGCGGCGATTCGATCAGGCATTTCAATCATCCGACTCGATGCTTAGGCGATTTCCCTCGAAAAGGCGGTTACAAGGATATCGATTTCATGAAGTAGCCATCAACTGTAGTTCATAATCAAATGATAGTTTCAGTGTCTATAGTTCGTGAATGACTTTAGTTAAATGCGTCTATAGTTGACGAGTCAGTTTTTCAGAGACGCTAAAAGCGAACCAGTTATCGCCGAAGCCGAGGTGTTCGGAAAGATCCAATTGGACGAATCGTGCCGTTTTTTGCTTCTCATGTCGTCCGGCGTTTACGCGGCGCTGCAGGACGCCACGGGCGCGGCTCAAGTAAATCCCGACGTAGCCGCGCTAGCTGCCAAAGAATTCGGTCAACAAACGACGCTGAACGGCGCGGCGCAAGCCGTCGTCGACGATCTCGGCCGACGGCATCACGACGCATTCTTCACCGACGACCGAGGAAGCCTGTGCCAACAACGAGACGATATGACGTTGATTATAAGAAATTTTAATTATCCGCTCGCTCAACATGGTAAAACGTCGTCGTCGTCGTCGTCGTCGTTCTTCTCCTCGACCAATTCTCAGCCGAACTCGTTTTTAAATGATCCGAATTCGTTCGGAACCGGGCTAACAACGTCGACAAATTGGTCCGACGACGACGATTCGTCGCCGCAACAGAATACATATAAATTGCAACTCGACGAAGACGGAAAAGTCGAGGCATACGTTGATTTTTCCGAATTTTACGAAGCTCTACGTGCGCGACAAATGGAAAACGCCGACGTCGTCGCCGGCGTCGGCGAACGGGACATGTCCGAAAGTATGAGCAGCGTGGACGATTGACGAGCTAAAATCCGAGTTTCGTTTCGGTTTATTTTTGCCTTCCTGGACACCGAATCTACTTCACAATAATAATGTACAATCGACTTTCGTACTATAATTTTGCTTGTTTTGGACGTTAATTGTGCTATTTTTCGTAAGTTTGCATTCGTTGCTCGTAAACGTGCATTTCTCGACATTCTCTATTTCTTGTGACTTTGCTTCTTTTTTAACACTTTTTGAAGATATCTATAATGTACATTTTAACTTTTTAAAAAATCCAAAATATGTCTTCTGAAAAAAGGACGCACAAACAGTAACGAATAATTATTATTTTGATGATACAATATATAAGAAGAGAAGAAAAAAACAACAAAACTGAATAATTATAGAACGCATCTATATACCACATCCAAAAATTGAAGGTGACGAACAAGAAAAAAAAATCCCGCGATCGAAAAACAGCTTTTTTGTTAAATTAAACAATTTCGTATTTTTCAACGCAAAACGACGTCTCCTGCGAATATTTAACGGGGCTGTCGTCCTCCATTTGGACAACGCTAACCAGCTAAAAAAATGATAGTCTTACCATTTCAGTTCGTTAATAAATAACGGTACACAAAAATGAAAGTTTTGCGTAACAGTACGAACAGTTGTTTGAAAAACATATTTCTCGTCGTCTAACTTACTTTTATATCGCAAAATTGCTGTTTCGATACGAAATGAACTTTTACAGGGAAAAAATTGTCCGTATGTCCGGAACTGGTGCTGAACTCCAACGAGCCAGATTTATTATTTCTATCGATGATCGGCAATCGCCATTCGAGTAACGTTTTCGATCGATCGTATCTATAATCGCCTACGCATTCACCTACGACCGGCGACACTCCGCTCCTGGAAAAAAGAAACAAAAACAATCGTCAAAAAATACGAAGACTTTTAGTTGATAAATAGGCGTACGGCATGGGAATTGTTATCACAACGTCGTTTAATTCGAGAGTTTCATTTTCCAATGTGAATTCAATGTTAACGTCGCATCCTTGCCCAGATTCTGATGGCCAACAATTGACTGAAAATAAAACAAAAAATGTACCGGACATCTAAGAAAGCAGGTAAATAGTAAATCTTCAAACAAAGATGAATTTAAAACAAAATAACTCACTTGACAAAGGCACATACGTATCTTCGGCACTTTGAAACCGCCATTTCAATACACCGACGTCGTTGTTAACTGGAAACGGCTTCGTAGCGCTTTTCAAAACTAATAAACCGTCAGTCTGGAACGCTTTCTTGTCCAAATTCGGATGAGTCTGAAATTAACGGAAAAAATTATTCGTTGTCACAAAATTTAAGAAGTCGATGAATAACCAACAACGACAGAAAATATGTTTTGTTTTTTTATATCCCGGGTTTCTTACGACTCGATTAGGGAAAATTTAAAAAGAATCGCCTTTTCATCGGGAATTGGTAATTTTTTTGCCTGTGAAGTCGTTTGAAACGGTCAAAAATCGGTTACTTGTAACTGAGCGCCTTTTTTATCGCTGTTATCCAACTGAATTTTAACTTTGCTATATTTCTCGTCGGTCACTCTCAAAGTGACCAAACCGTGAACTTCCAAGGTTTGTAATCCGCCGTCGTGCGACATAACAAGCGTAATTTTTTCTTCCGTTCGGACGTGAACTCTGAATCAAAAAAGTGTACAGTAATTCAAAAATTTTCTGAGGAAAGTCGGTAAATCAATACGGTTCGTGTTTGACATTGCTCGTCGCTGGCGCGGCTGCGTTAATTGTTTGTTTAGAAGCGCGACCGACCGCGGCAACGTCTGCAAAACAACAACAAAAAACCACCTTGCTTTCATGTCAAACGAACAAACAAAGTATATTCGAGGACATTACCTTGTCCTTCGGATTTCAGCTGATCAACGAACGAATCGACGTCCTTCGTTTTAGCACCCAAACGCAAAGCTTTGTTGGGGCCCAAAGGCTTGCTGAAATGATAAAAAGCAAGGACTGAAATTTTGTTTGTACGAAACCCTCTAGACGTCGACCGACACGAGAATCGCGGCCACGTGATAAAAGTTCGATAATTTTATATCCCGTGTTTCTTACGACTCGCTTAGTTTAAATTTTAAGACGAGTCGCCTTTTCATCGGGAAGAGGCAATGGGCGACGACTATAGTTGCAGGAACTATGGTTGAAAGCAAACAACCGTTGCAATGAGATTATAGTTGCCATGAGACTATAGTTCAACAGTGTTCTGTATTTTTGCTCGTAGTACCTCGGCTGCGCTGTGAAACTGGGCTTGTATTCTGGAGCAGGGTCGATGGCGCCAACCGCCGCCGGTTCATATTTCGCCGATTGAGAGCCGTAACCAGTCATCGGATTCGATCGGATACCCTTTTTAGCAGCTTCTTGTTTGATTTTAGCTAATTCCCGAGCTTTGTCTCGAGCTAATTTCTTAGCTTCTTCTTCTTGGCTCTGAAAACAATAAATATGTCACGACACGGCTCCTAGCCAGTGCAGACGAAACAAACGATTGAGCACCTTTTTAATTTGATAATAAACGCGTTCTTCGTGACTGTCCATGTCGGTAAACGTTCGGATTTGAGCCAGATTCACGCTTTCCCGATAACCCAACGCGACGATTTCGTCGAACGCGAATATCAATTGAAACGAATTATCTAAGATTTCCTTTTCCTCCATATTTCGACAATATTCCGGTATCTGCAAAAAAACAAAAAAATTGACTTCATTTAGAGCGGTTAAGAATAATTTTTAGGAAGATAAGGAAAAATAAGTCTTGTTGAATTTGCATGATCAAAACGTTTTTAATGATGATAAAATTTGCTTTTTTAACTGTTTTCTTTCTCGTTTTCTTTTTTAGGTTCGAAAACAAGATGTCCAGTGACATAAATTGGTTTATTTTGATGCAAAAGTGTCATTTTTCGATATTAACTTACGACTCGCGAAAACAGACGCAAAGTTTCGAGATCTTCTAATATGTTGCTATTTTTCGTTGTAACTAATAAAACGTAAAGTTGATCCATCGGTTGATAAACGTAACGGACGCTTTCAGTTTCGACGAACGTGTGTTGTTTTTGAGTTGATTTTTCGCTGCTCAACAGTTTTGGAAACGCCGCCAAAATGCCTTCGATTCTCGAACGCGTCATTTCGACGAACTGTCGAGAAACCAAAGCTGAAAAACGCGGATATTTTTGATGAAACCATTTTCAAACGCGGAAACATTTAAGAAAAAACAAATTTTCTTACGTTTTCCGTTTTTTGTCGATACGGCGGCGGCTAAGAGTACCTAAAGTAAAAAAATTCCGCATCAGAAAATGAACTGCGATGGAATTAAATAATATTTTGTTCATTTTTACAATACCATTTTTGGACGGTTGCAAAATTCGGAATGCAAATTTCTCTGAAAAATCTTTCGATTTTCGACCTTTTTGCAAAACGTGGCGCAAAATCGTTCTACATTGAAGTAAAAATAATAACATAACTTGAATAACATGGGCGATACCGTAGAAATACAGTGCGAATATTCAAATTTATCGTTTTTTTTGAGCATGTTTTATATTGAAGGCGTTACGGAGTAACTTGACAATTAAGATTCCTACAGTCGGCAAATAGAGCGAATTTCAAAACGTTAGCCTAATATTTTTTAATTTAAAAGCAAAATCTATGCGTATTTTGCGAAAAAAATAGTGAAAATTTATTTGTCGTAAGACAAGATTACTTTTTTAAAACAAACATGCAAAAATTATTTTCGAAAACCAACAAAAAATATATTCATCACAAAAAAATCGTATTATTCTTCAGTAACGTCGTTTCCATTCTTGTCCTCGTGTTTCGACTTGTCGGGAGCTGAAACGTACAATTTCTTGGTCAAAAAACTATGAAGCAAATAAACGGTTACTACTAAATGATTCCATTTTTCTCATCAAACCTTCGAAAACGAGGGACTGTTGTTTATGGCCGGGCGCCGAAGAAGGATACAAATGATAATCGGTTTGCATTTCATAAAAGATAGAATTCTTCCGAGCAATTTCCAAACCCTACAAAAACAAAATATTTCTTCTAGAAATCAACAATTATGTCACAATGCTAGTGTTCGGCAATAAACTATTGTTGAGATTTTTTTACAGTCGATAATTGATCATCAACTATAGTCGAAGATAATCTGCAGCTATACACAAAGAGACTACATACTGGTACGGAAATTTACTTGTTTGAATAAGTCTGCGAATTCTTTCAACGCCAACGCCGAACTGAATTTCAATTGAAAAGTTTTCTTCGTCGACGACGCTTGACTGTTGGCCCAGTCGGGCGCCGTCCATTCGGCTAAGAATGATCCTTTCTTGCCGGCAGACGTAGTCAAATTGCACGGCTACAAAGATAGCAAATGAAAAACACTTTTCTATTTGGTTTGATTATAAAAGAAAAAATTTACCTGAGCAATCAAATGATCCATATAAACTGCGGCGGTGTCCATGTTGTTAAATCTGCATCGGTATGCGTCGACGTCGTCGTCGTAGACGATAACAATCTCGCCGATGCCTAGCGACTGAAAAGATTTTAAATTGAATTCAGGAAACAATTTCAAGAACAATAAAGAAAAATTTACCTTCCAAACCGATCCTTCTTTCGTCGACAGCGTTGCGTTTTTGGTAAACAAAATTTTTCCTTCTTCCGACGACGCGTCGTCGCCGTTGTCATCGCCGGTCATCGAGCCGGACGCTGCGCTGCTGGCTCGTCGGTCAAGGCGTTTGAAAATGACGTCCAGTTCGTCGTCGGTTTTACAACCTAAGCATCCGGCGCACGGTTTTTTCGATTCGTACAAATAAAAATTCGACGGCAACTTGTATTTTTCGGCCAGCGCCTTTTGCGACGGCGTCGCTTCAACGGCGAACGTTATTCGTATGTCGTCGCCGGACGTGCCTTCACCCGGAACGTTCGCCGTCGTCGAACTGTCATCTTGGGGTAATTTCGATAAACAATCTTCGAAGACCATTTTGAATTTTTTCGCCAACTCGGGCGTTTTGAATTTGACCGCCAACGTTTCGAATTTAACTTCATGCTCGGAGAAATCTTGACACGTCCAAGTGAACGCTTGTTCGGATTTCGCCATCGGTAGAAGTTTCATATCGCTGGTTAGGTAATGATTAGCGCATAATTTCAGCACTTGATCTCGCCTCATCAGGATACGGAATCGTTTTGTATCCTTATTACGCAAAATTTTCATTTCGCCCAAGCCGCGTTCTTTGAATTCGTTAGTTTCCTGGACGAATCGATACAACTTCGCCCGTTCTTTGAATAGAATCTAGAAAATCAAATAGTTGCCCTATTTATCGTAAACTTCAATAACTATAATTAATAAACGACTACAGTTGGCATGCAACCACGACAACCCATACTTACTTCTTCATTTTCTTCACCCGTCTTAACATCGACCAACGCCGGCAAAGGTATCAAAGGTTTGAAGTCCGTCGACGGTTCGAATGAATCGTCGTGTCCGCCTGTGCCGTCGGCATCGTCTTGGCTTTCGCTAACAGTCGTCCGTCTGGCGGGCTGTTGTTCGACCGGTTTGGCTAGATTTCCGAACAACGGTTGACCAGTGCCCACGAATCCTTTAAACGGTTCGTTTTTCTTTTCTCCCGAATTCGCTTGCGACGCAATTTGAGCGAAAGTTGGTTGTTGCGGACTCGACAAAGCGCCAAAAACATTTCCACCGAAACCGAAGCTAAATTTCGACGCAGCGTCAGTTGAAACTGTCGGCTGTATTTTTGGGGCGGCGAAGAAGTTCGATGACTGTTTATCCGATGACGATCCGTTTTTGTTTGTGTTGCAAGCGAGGCACGTCGTTTTTTCGGCGTCGTTGCGGACGAAACAAGTTTGACATTCCCAACTACCGGGCGCCGGTTTGAATTGATCGCCAAATCCGATGGTCGACGTCTTTGAAGCTTCGTTCGATTTGTCGTCGATAGTTTTTGACGCCGCTGGCTTTCTATCTACGACGACATTTTTGCTTTTATCTTCCTCTTGGGGTAATTTCGAAACGCAATCTTCGAAAACAGATTTGAATTTTTTCGCATATTCTGGCGTTTTGAATTTAGCCGCCAACGTTTCGCATTTCACTTCCAATTCCGAAAAATCTTGACACGTCCAAGTGAGAGCTTGTTCGGATTTCGCCATCGGTAGAAGTTTCATATCGGGCGTCAGGTAATGATTGGCGCACAATTTCAGCACTTGATCTCGTCGCATAAGGATACGAACACGATTCGTGTCTTTGTTGCGTAAAATTTTCAATTCGCCCAAGCCGCGTTCTTTGAATTCGTTAGTTTCGTTGTCGAATCGATATAATTTCGCCCGCTCTTTAAACAAAATCTAAGGAACAAAAAAAGTAGTATTTGGCAGAAGTTCATATTGAATGAAGCTACAAATAATTGGGGACTATATTTAATATGCAACTATAGTTCATAAGAAGAACAATTATACGAATCAGTCATTTCTTACATCTTCGTTTTCTTCACCCGTTTTCGCTTCGATTAACGCAGGCAAAGGTATTAAAGGTTTGAAATCCGTCGACGGTTCGAATGAATCGTCGTGTCCGCCTGTGCCGTCGGCGTCGTCTTGGCTTTCGCTAACAGTCGTCCGTCTGGCGGGCTGTTGTTCGACCGGTTTGGCTAGATTTCCGAACAACGGTTGACCAGTGCCCACGAATCCTTTAAACGGTTCGTTTTTCTTTTCTCCCGAATTCGCTTGCGACGCAATTTGAGCGAAAGTTGGTTGTTGCGGACTCGACAAAGCGCCAAAAACATTTCCACCGAAACCGAAGCTAAATTTCGACGCAGCGTCAGTTGAAACTGTCGGCTGTATTTTCGGGGCGGCGAAGAAGTTCGATGACTGTTTATCCGACGACGATCCGTTTTTGTTCGTGTTGCAAGCGAGGCACGTCGTTTTATCGGCGTTATTGCGCACGCAACAAGTTTGACATTCCCAACTACCAGGTGCTGGTTTGAACTGATCGCCGAATCCGATCGGCGGCGCCTTCGATGCTTCTTGGGATTTTTCCTCGGTGGATTTTGTAGCAGTTGGTTTAGTGTCTACATCAGCTTTTTGGTTTTTGTCTTCTTCTTTAGACAATTTCGAAATGCAATTTTCGAAAACAGATTTGAATTTTTTCGCATATTCTGGCGTTTTGAATTTGGCAGCCAACGTTTCGCATTTCACTTCTAATTCCGAAAAATCTTGACACGTCCAAGTGAACGCTTGCTCGGATTTAGCCATCGGTAGAAGTTTCATATCGCTGGTTAAGTAATGATTGGCGCACAATTTCAATACTTGATCTCGCCTCATCAGCACACGGACCCGTTTCGTATCTTTATTACGTAAAATTTTCAATTCGCCCAAGCCGCGTTCTTTGAATTCGTTAGTTTCGTTGTCAAATCGATATAATTTCGCACGCTCTTTAAACAAAATCTAAAACAATAAAAACAAAAAATTTAACCCGTTAATACGTGTCCCTAATTCGAAATATAACTAATAGATAGTTGGAATGAAACGACAAGAAATTATAGTTGCATGAAAATAATAGCCGCCCTGACTTACATCTTCGTTTTCTTCACCAGTTTTAACTTCAACTAGCGCCGGCAAGGGTATTAATGGTTTGAAATCCGTCGTCGGTTCGAATGATTCGTCGTGTCCGCCTGTTCCGTCGGCGTCGTCTTGGCTTTCGCTAACAGTCGTCCGTCTGGCGGGCTGTTGTTCGACCGGTTTGGCTAGATTTCCGAACAACGGTTGGCCAGTGCCCACGAATCCTTTAAACGGTTCGTTTTTCTTTTCTCCCGAATTCGCTTGCGCCGCGATTTGCGCGAAAGTAGGTTGTTGCGGACTCGACACCGCTCCGAAAACATTTCCGCCGAAACCGAAGCTAACTTTCGATGTTGCGTCGGTAGAAACAGCCGGCTGCAACTTCGGAGCGGAGAAAATGTTCGACGCTGGTTTATTCGACGACGTTCCGTTTTTGTTTGTGTTGCAAGCGAGACATGACTCCTTATCGGCGTTGTTGCGCACGAAACACGTTTGACATTCCCAACTACCAGGCGCTGGTCTGAATTGATCGCCAAATCCAATAGACGGCGCCTTTGATGTTTCTTTGGATTTGTCGTCGATAATTTTTGACACGGCTGGTTTACTATCTAAGATGGCTTTTTTGCTTTTATCTTCTTCTTTGGGCAATTTCGAAACGCAATCTTCGAAAACAGATTTGAATTTCTTCGCCAATTCGGGCGTTTTGAATTTAGCCGCCAACGTTTCGCATTTCAATTCTTGGTCGGAAAAATCTTGGCATTGCCAAGTGAACGCCTGCTCGGATTTCGCCATCGGTAAAAGTTTCATATCGGCCGTCAACGAATGATTAGCGCACAATTTCAGCACTTGATCTCGTCGCATAAGGACACGAATTCGATTCGTTTCTTTGTTACGTAAAATTTTCAATTCACCCAAACCGCGTTCTTTAAATTCGTTAATTTCGTTGTCGAATCGATACAATTTGGCTCGTTCTTTGAACAAAATCTAAAAAAACAAACAAAAAAAGTTTCACTGGACAGCGTCGATAGTTTATTTATCTGGCAATACGAAATTAATAATAAATAATAAGTCTATAGTCACGTACGTCTTCGTTTTCTTCACCCGTTTTGACTTCGATTAACGCCGGCAAAGGTATCAACGGTTTGAAATCCGTCGTTGGTTCGAACGACTCGTCGTGCGCATCACTTCCGTCGCGATCGTCCTGACTTTCACTAAGCGCCGATCGTCTAGGTTGTTGATCAACCGGTTTAGCGACGTTGCCGAACAACGGTTGTCCAGCGCCAACGAATCCTTTAAACGGTTCAACTTTTTTATCCGCCACCGCCAGCGATTTTTGCGCGGCTACTTGACCGAAAGTCGGTTGTTGTTGCGTGGACAACGAACCAAAAACGTTTCCACCCGTACTGAAGCTAAATTGAGCAGGAATTATCGTCGTCGATGCAATAGCGGATGTTGCAGGCGGCGGCAGTATAGGGATGACGGTCGTCGGCGAGGTGGTAGGGACAATCGAAGGGAGGAACGTCGCCGCTACGGGGGCGGGGGGAAACGTCGACGCGGCTGGTTTAGCAACTACGATCGGGGCGATCGTCGTCGTCGCAGCGGACGTCGTCAGCTGCTTGGGAACCATTGAAAAATTCGACGTCGTCGTAGTTTGATTCGTCGATTTGCCGCCTTTGTTCGAATGACAATTGACGCACATCGTCGCAGTGACATCGTTTCGAATGTAGCAAACGTTGCATTCCCACGAACCAGGCGCGAAAGGTTTCGCAGCCGCCGCCGTCGATCGATCGGCCGACGTAGTCATGAGAAAATTTTTCGTATCGATTCGCATGTCGTTCATTTGGTCGATAAGTTGTTTGTTGGTCAGCGTCAGCGCCTGCAACTGATCGGTCAACGCGCGGCACGTGTCGCCCAAAGTTTTGTTTTGCTCCATAACTGATTTCATCATCGTTTCGTACAACTGCAATACGGCGGGATCTTGAACGACGGACATAGACGACGACGCGCCGGCCGCCGAAACGAACGATGCGCCAGCGGTGGGTATCGGTGACGTTAGATCTTTCGCCGTAGAAAAACTTTTATCCAAATAACTAGCGTCCAATTGGCTTTTTTCATTCATCGGCCGTCGGCTCCATTCCAAAATCTTTTGTTTTTGAACGTCGGACAGCGGCGAAGACGCAACGAAAAATGGAGAGTCGTACTTCGGTGCGGCGTCGCGTCCGCTGAAAATAACAAATGGGTTTGCCCGACGAACGAAACGGATATAAAACTTGAATTTCGACATACCTGAGCAACAGTTGCTCCAAATAACGCCAATAAATCGACGAATAATCCAATATTCCTTGGACATCGTCGGTTGATGATTTTTTCTCATTAGCCTACGGAAAAACATGGATCAGTTTTTGGCATCGAAAAACAAGTTTCCATTTAAATAACGTACGAAGTCGTCCAACATCGATGCAACGCCGTAAATCAAGCGAACCGGCGCCACGTTTTTATTTTTCAGTCTCAAAATGTCCAACCCGTCGGAAACCGTCGTACGCAAGTCGCTGCTGGAGAAAAAAAATCGGCACGAATAATGAAACGAATCGAAGAAAATTTGTTCTTGTTTTACTTTCCGCCTTCGGCGAGCAGCGTTAAGCAAGCAGACCAAAAATTCTTCTGCCATAAGCCGGTGACGTAATCGGTGATTCTAAACGAATATCGTCGTAAATTCATCGCCGACGTTTTTTCGTTTCGTAAAAATGCGCAATGAACCGACAAATGAAGAAAAATCTGAACCGAAAGAGACAAGTATTAGGCACAAAAAACGTTTCAAAAACTTATGCATCGGGTATACTTTCAAATCCAACGTGCATAAACTATGAACGCCCGTCGACGTTAAATCAGACGATGTAAAATTCAATGATTTTGCAAATAAATGTTCGACACCGTCTGTAATAAAAAAAAATTGCCCGCTGTAGACACAATTGTGGACCATTGAAAACAAAGTAGTTTTTAAAATTTTACCCGTCCTCGTTAGTGCCCGAGTGGCGTCGTCCCAATAAAAACTAAGAAACCAAATCGAACGATCTAACGACGACCCGTCGCTGCATTTTAGAATTTCTGAAGAAAAATAACGATGGAACAAAAAGTAACCGATAAGACGACGAAAAAACAAAAAAACAGTACCATAAAAATATTCATTCAGCACATCATCGGTCAATCCTTTGACTTGGTCGGCGAAGATCGGTTGAAAATTCAACTGAATGAAAGATTTCGAAGTACTCCGTGTGAGTTTCAACGGAAATAAATATTGTACTAATTCTTTATTAATCTGAAACAGAAATCAATTCAGAAAAAAATAATATCATCAGACAACTCGACAGAAGGACTGTAGGCGGCATGAAACTAGCGTTACTCTAAGACTATAGTTGCCGTTTGCCGTTCGACTATAGTTACCTGATTCGATTGCACGTTTTTCAAAATGTTCGACCATTCGTCGACGCCGAGAACGGATTTAATTTCGAAGAACATTTGGTGAGCTTGAATTTGATTGAAAATTAAATGCTTTCGCCACGAAACGGATTTCGACGATTTGGAAAAATCGTATTTTAAACAATTTGCATAGCAATAAATCGCTAGATAGCAGGATTTTTTGTATTCTGCGAGTTTTCCCTAAAATAAACAAAAAATTAACCAAGACTAGTACACATTTCGAGAAAGAATTATGACAATAAAGAAATACCTTTTTCAAATGCAATAAAATTAAATCGGCGCAAAATGTCGATAAATCGATTTCGACGAACTGTAGAAAATTTAGCCACCAACTTTTACTACATTTAAATTCGTTAATTTGAAATAAAAGCGTGTCAAATCTGAAAAATACAAAGAAACGTTAAAAAGTCATTAAAAGTACACTTGCCAAAGCTAAAAACGAGCAATAAGCCATTTCAAACGAAATAAACTATTTTAGGCTAAAAATTAGAAAAAATAAGTTGAAGAGGTGTCGAACATTTGTTGAAACAAGTAAAAAAAAACGTGTTTGTTATCATTACTGAAAAAGGACTTCCGCCGCGTCGTTCGTATTTTTCGTTAGTAAATGACAAATAATCAACGATCGCAAACATTCGGAATATTTCGACAAAAATATTTCGTCAAGGTCGGTCGGGTACTTAGCTTGGTACGCCTAAAACAAAAATCAGCAATTGACACGAGAAATTCCGAGTAAAACATCGCATTTAAATTTTTTACCTCGAAAACAGTTTTTGCGGTTTTCAATAAATCGAAATTTTTCGAATTTTCGCCATCGAAGCTTTTCATTTTGACAGTTAATTCGTAAGCGTCTTTAATTCGACCGTTGTTCATATGTTCTTTGACCATCGAGTAATTACTCGGGTCCGAATTTGGTGACTTAAAAAAAATCATCTCGCACCAAAATTTTTAAGAATTTTCGTGAATTTTGTTTTACCGTGCTTCCATTCGCGAAAAATGACCGGTTTCCTTGCCCGGTCGGTAAAATTAACGGCATTTCTTATTTTTCGATGTGAATCGAAATTTGACCCGAAAAACGAAGTTTAGGATTAATTTTGCGACTTTTAAATTGCGCAATTGGAAACTTTTCGCTCTCGATCTCGACGAATTCGAGAATTTTCGAAATTAAACGATAAATTTGCCGTAAAAGCTTACGAACCTGCGAATCACTTGTGTTACCGTATTCAAAAAAATCATCATAGTATTGAAATTTTGACTTACGTTGTCATGACCAGTATTTATTAAGTGGTCAAAAGTTAACCGGTGATATTGACCTACAAGTAGGTTTGAAAACAAATTTCCTGCTGGTGAAACACAATTAGAACATGCTAAATCAAAAGCACAAAAAACTCAAGGTCCACAGTAAAAAACTAAAGTCCACTCACAATGGCAAACTCAAAATATTACAGTAAGAATGATGTGCAAGTATGACGGAAACACAGTTATTGAAACATTTACACTTTACATAGTCATTTTAGCAGACTTATGGACCATTTTGTGAAGTGTAAGTGTAATGTAAAATTGTGATTCCGCCATACTTGTGCATCTTTATTACTGTAATCCTTTTGAGTTTGCAATTTTAAATGGACTATAGTGAACCAGGTGAACCATTACAATGTTGAACAGTAAAAGCCCAGAAAACAAAAGACCTGAACATCTACGGCTCTTGTAGGGCAACCATAATGACTAACACACGGTACCGAAAACAAAAAACTCTGGCTATAGTTGATTTGTAGCGATGGTTGACCATAATATATGAACATTCATTGAATATGAAATATAATTTTACTTCGATTTGATCACAGAACAAAACAAATTAATTTTAAAATGAGTAACAAAAACAACAATAGAATTAAAAGTCGTAATGCATTTTTTTGTTTTTTTGTGGATTATTTTTGGTCTAAATTTATTTTCTTCTGACTCCAACCATCGTATTTCGTGTACGCGTTGTGCAGCATCGATTGTAAGTGACCGATCAACTGAAAAAAGCAACGTTTTTAAAACATAAAATCACTGGAAAGTTGCAATAAATCAAATTTACATTAACCGCAGCCAATGAATAATGTCCGTTTAGTTTTTCATGCCATTGTTTAAGTTTTGTCTCTTCGAATTTTCTTAACGTGTCATGCATTCGAACAAGCTAAAAAAAGTTACTGTCTTTCAGAAAGTTGACCAAAATTGCAAACAGACTTATATTACCTCAAAACTATAGTTGCGTAATGAGTATAGTTGCACCAGTTATAGTTGTACGAACTATAGTTGCTTACCTTTTGCTCTAACTCTGGCGTTGTAGCTGGAAAACAACACCAAAAATGTCGCAACAGTTCGTTCGACGTCAAATACAAACTTCGAATTTCTTCAAGAAGAGATTTCGGAACGATTTCTAAAAAAGTCCCATTTTATATGACCTCAAAACAAAAAAAGTCGGTCGGAAAAAACAATTTACCTTGCAAATTATTCGAACGACCCGGAACCAATGAACCACCGGAAGAGACATCCAATAGGACTGCATAGGCAGTTCCCGTATCAATAATCTAACAAAGAAAAAAAACAATGTTCAATTGAAAACAAAATTTCGGTCACTTTTACATGCGTACCTCGTTCGTTATCGGAGCGTTATGACGATTCCAATTTTGGACGACATTCGAAACTTTCGAGCACCATCTAACGACGTCCTTTTGAGGAAACTGCGTCACTCGAGCGCTTGAGTCGTTGTCGCTGGCGGCGATTTGATATTTCTCGCTTTGATTCAATTTTAAAGTTAAATTTTCCACACGTTCGTCGGCTTCGAGTTCATTGCACTCGTTCAGTTTCGGCTAAGGAAAAAAAACAAAATAATGAAATCTTGTGAAAATGAAAGTTCCTATTCACTGATTTGTGTGAAAATAACGAGTCAAATGATTATCCTCCTCGATACCGTGTCAGAAAAACAAACCTCGTGTCGTCTAACGTTATTATCTCAATAACTTTTATCAAGTTTACATTTTGTTACCTTCTTGGACAACCGACTGGGCTGTTCTTTGCTCGTCATCGGCAGCAACGAGCCCAAACTCGATGCTACCCCGTTGGACGACGACGGAAGGTCGTCGCCGAGACAAGCTTGTAAAACTCGACCGCTACGGTAATTGAACTTGCGCATCAACGCCGTGTGGACTGGATTTCTAATTTTTCGATCGTCGGCGTCCGGATCAACGTTCTAAAAAACGAATCATTGATTTAAAACAAAAAACGTAAGCTAGTAAAGGCAATTACCGTTGCTAATCCGACATCTTCGTCGTTGTCGCCGATGGTTCGTTTTTGAGATGATATCACGTCGGCTTGGGTTCGAAGATCTGAAAAAATCATCGGGGAAAAAGGGCCAAATTTGAAACAAACCAAAATTTCACCTTCGTCGTCCACTTTCAAGCAATCGGAAAACATTTCCTGAGGCGTCGGGTTCGTCAAACGATCCCTGTGGAAATATTGCGATTCGAAAAACTTCGTCCAAAATTCTTTTTCCGTCATTTCATGAGGAACGAGATCGACATGTTTTTTCTTTACTAAAGTAACAAACATCTACGTTGCACAGCGGACTGGAGAAACTATAGTTGAATGTCAACAATAGTCTGAGAAACTGTAGCCGTCTAGAAACTATAGACGTCTGAGAGAAAGCTATAGTGAGGAGAAGCAACTATGAAGGAACTGGCGTCATTTATCAACTATAGTCGTACAATAATTATAGTTCGTGGCAGTCACTTACTTGAGGGATATGTTCGAAATACTGATTCAATAATTTCCGTCGTTAAATTCAATTTAACTCCGTTGCACCCGTCGGTTTTCGTGACATCGGACTAAATGCAAGAAAACCGTTTAGCTAGCGCAATAAATCGAACAAAAATCGGCATTACCAAGAAACCGGGCGAAACTCCAACTTTCTGGACGTTATTATCCGTTTGAGGCTTCAGTTTCTGAAAAAAACAAAACAAAAATAACTACATTTTTCCTTCCGATTTCCGCCTCTTTTTCAACTAGATACATCGCCGGCGTAGTTTTGCCAAAATTCGTCGGCCGTTACGACGTTGGTAGTCACAAGGTCTTTGTATAAATTGAAAAGTTCGCGATTTTCTTGTAAAATCCTGCCAAAAGCAAAGTTTCGCGTGTAGCCAGTGACAAACCGTGTCGAAGACACGATTTCTACCTTTGTTTTTTTTCCAAATCTCCGTCTAATTTCATTTTACATTTAAACAGACATTGTTGCAAATGTTCTTTCACTCGATCCCGATCTTGTAATTGTTTTGCGGTTCCGTCGGGCGACGTAAATTGAAACGTAGAATTGTCTCCGTTATTCAAGCAAATTTGCAATTGAATTTTCGATTTACCGTCCGGTGAGATTTTCTGAACTGAAAAACAAAAGACGAGCACTAATTTAACGACTTTCTTCAAATTTTGCTGGGAAACCAGTAGTTTTAAACACGTTTAACGCTGAATTTCACTGAATTTTAATCTCACATAAATTCGAATTTGAAAGAAACAAAAACGCAATTGTAACCTTTAATTTCGTCGTAATTATGAGAAATCGTAGCATTGTCGACGTCGGAAACCCAAAATATTCGAGTCGATAAAACGTACAGTTTTCCGTCGCCGCTACCTTTTCGGCTTTTCACGTGAGGAATTTGAAGCAAAATTTCTTCGCCTTTGCCGATCGTAGCCGACATTAAACTGTGTTGCGAAAATTTTCACTGACTACAAATTAAAAGTGAAAATTGGGGTAATTGTTTCCAATAATTTTTTTGTCGTTTTTTAGCAACTGTTAGCAGACAATCGGACATTTTATTGTAAGTTGCTATGAACATGCGTGCATTTTAACTCCCGGTAACACATGAACAGTTAACAACTCATTTGATTCGAATCAACAATAATAATAATAATAATTTTATTTGCACGATTGATACGGAAAGTGGTCAAATTTAGGAATGTAAATAACAATAATCAATCTTGATGTGCAGGAGACGCAAGAACGTTTTATAAATAAAAGGTTTTAAAAGCGCCCAGAAACGGGTCAATTATGGTTTTTAAGATAATAGATATCAAGTAATCGTTTAAAACAAGACAAATCGCGAGCTAGAACTACACTGTCTGGTAATTTGTTCCAAGTATCGATGACACGAGCATTAAAAAAGAATTGATTAGCTGAATAGTTTCATAAACGGACAGTCGACTGGCAGGAGTGTAAACCGTGCATCCGCGCGGGTTGGTCGGTTCGGTTACGTTTTTTGCTCCGCACGCCCCGTACACGGGCTGGCAACCCGCGCAGTATTATTTCGCCATGTTCGCAATGAAAAATTTGTTTTCCTTCGTAACGTTAAATGCTCATTCAGTAAATGGTTGTGGTTCTTGAAAATTATTGCCTAACGAATGTTCTGTTGTAAGGACATCATGGCAGTTGTGCTTTACAACTACAGAATTAATTATTTGTTTTCAAATACGTCTGTATGGAAAAGATGCATTAAAGACAAGACATAAAAAAAATCAGTTACACTCCGCTGTTGCTTTATGTTTGATTAGAAATTGAAAGACTTCTTGAAGCTATGTTTGTACTTTTGTTTTTTCTGACCTTGTTCCGTAATGTGACAGAAGTCATTTCGCATCACTTGAGAAGTTGAATAAATGAAATTATTTAATTGTGTTTTATTAAAAGTGAAACAAAATGAAAAGCAATCGGATCCGAATTGTGTAATAGACACGTTGGGCGCCTTGCTCACTAGTGAGGCGGCTGCTCCAACGGGTTACATTTCAATAACTAACATAAAAATATTACGATTTCAAGTTGAGCAATGTCTGACAATGAAGCTAAAATGCGAAATCATCATGATTCAGCAACAAGGCGTCATCATGAGAAAGAAAAATAGGAATGTAAATTAAAGCAAAGGTTGAGTTTCGTCACAATATAAAAAAAATCACATTATTGTGATTCAAACTTTCTGCAGTACTTCAATGCCGTAATAATTTTAGGGGAGTATTTTTAAGCTTACGAAGGAACGATCCCAGGTGCTCCGCGCCTATCACAGTGTCACATATATGAAATTGAAGCCCTTCTTCAGCTGATTCAGAATATATAAATATTAGCTGCTAACGCTCTGCAACTTTTGAGTAATTAACTAATTAATTATTTGAATTTACATGCAATTTACAAAGTTGTCTGCTAGTTTGTAAATTGTATGATTTTTTGATCGGCGACAGGCATCCGGTACCCTTCCCTCATGAGTTGGGTCGTATTAAGAAAAAAATGTTTATGCAATATAACAGTCTTCGTGAATTTCCTTTGTTGATCTATCTCATGGTGACAGGGTTAAACCAGTTTTTGTTTTTTCATGAAAAAATTTGGCAAATGAAATTTTATGAAACTTGTTTGTTTCACTGGATATGTGTTTAGAAGTTTCCACAGCCTGGAGGTTCTTTGTTTTCATAAACAGCAGTTCATGATTAAAGTAAACATTCGATGTACTACTCTAAGTAAGACATTTTTGTCATTGTCGTTGTTGTTTTTCCCAATGTCTACTATTCGCCGCATCAACCCTCTTCAACCCCATGTTAACTATCCGAATCAGAAAACGTTTTGTAAAGAATTTTGGGCGTTTTATTGTCGGATCACTCATTTCCATGGGTTCCTTGAAATGCAAATCTCGCGCGATTGGTTCAATCGATTATTTTGGATATCTGTTTTATTGATTGCATTAGGGTTTTCAATTTATTTAACCGTGCTTGGTGTATTGCATTTGACGTCGGATCCGGTGGACACACACGTAACTACTGTCCGTCAAGGTGAAATCGATATGCCAGTATTGTATTGCCCAGAGAATTGGATCGACAAATCGCAAGTAACAAATGGTTCGGAAAAATACTTACTGTACGCTTTGTCATATTTACGCATTCCGAATTATGTATACCTTCCATATTCAAAAATGAAGTCGTTCTCAATTCACCTACCATCTCCTCGATTCAATGATACACCCTCGGAACTGACAAATATGACGTCTTTTCAAATAGCGGTTTATCTGTTTGACAAAAGTCCGCCAGGTTACTACAATGGAAGTTCGCGACTTGTCATGGGTTCGATTCCAAGTTTGTCATATTTGCTGCAGTGGAGCAATGACCAAACAATTTTAGTTAACGACCTCTACCCCATTTATTTAAAGAACCAGAGCAAAGAATTATTTGAATACATCTATTATAATGTCACATTCAGCTACACCGTCGCTCGTGATGTTTATCAATATATATTTCAAGATAACTTCCCTCAAAAGACATCTGTTTGGGCGCAAGCGAACTTGGGAAGGTTCAATGATGATGAATGCTTTACGTTAAACGACCTAGACCAAATTGATATTAACGGGTCAGCATATTTTAATAATACTAATACTAATGGAACATTATTTTGGCCATGCCATTATACTACTCCAAAGTATCATGATATCTTTAATAACACACATATGTCGTACATCATTCGAAAACAGCAGATATATTACAAATT
>JAQGBA010000167.1:0-56703 GCA_034698125.1 Prionchulus punctatus | reverse complement strand
ACACAAAGCTACTTTTATTCTCACAAAATTCCCAACTACCATCAATTTCAAAACCTACCAACCAACCAGTTGATGATAATACAAACCGAGTTCCAAGGATAAATGCAATTCCTTTAATTGCTCAATCAAATACTTCGCTTGCAGCATGGAATAAAACTTCTACAGCGAGCGAAATCTTCAAAGTATAATGCTATCTTCTTTTGTATTTGGGCAATTGTTATGTTTGCAATTGCACTTGTAGGGCGATGCAAAGAACGCAATTGCAACAGCACAAGAAAAACTTCTATACGCTGCAAGTGGAATGGATTTCGATTATTTGTCAACTTTGAGCTACTCCCTGGAAGAATTGATGCAGTACTACATCTTCTTTGTTTTTCAGCGATTTCCAGAAGACTTTTTATCCAAGCGTCGGCAACTGTTTCACTTACAACCTATTGAATAATCCAATTTTGTCATTGAGCCAAAACGGAGCTCGTTACGGGATGCAACTTGATGATCAAGTAAATTTTTTTATTGCAATTTATCGTAGGCTTAAAACTGAACCTCAAGTTGAACGTGTCGCAGTTTTTGATGACGTCACTGTCTCCCGGATTTCTTCTCGTTGCACACGATCAAAACCGTATGGTATATCCTGATACTGAATCGAACCCCGTTGTCGTCGGATGGCAGAGCGATATCTCGTTGAATTTGGTACCACTTTTAATTTTAAAATTGTCCAAATTAGCTTCAAAGTTGTTTCATTCGCGCAGAGAATGACTATGCTTCGACCGTATCTGTATAGTAACTGTATAAACAACGATTTGAAGGAGAACAAAAATTATTCAACCGAAGTACCACTGATCAATTATAGACACTGGAGCCCCAGAGTCACTGGACAACTGAAGTCACTGGACAACTATATAGTCATTGGACAATTACAGTCAATGGACAACTATAGTTACTGGACAACTATAGTCACTGGACAACTATAGTCACTGGATTTGGAGGAAAACATTCTATTTCAGGGTTGTTACCATTTATGCCAACAGGCTACAGTTTTGAACTTGTGCAACTGTGGCGATCCTGCATTACCACTTCCACCGGATGCAGCTTACTGTAGCTACGACAGCAGTACGAATGATTGATGAGCTAAATCCCATCCTGATAGATGTCCATACACGATTTTTGTTTTTTAATTTAGAATCTTGCATAGATGGTGCCAGACTTATACCAATAAGCGATGCATGCAAATGCAACGGTTCATGCAGGTAAGATTGTTTTTATCCAACATGCACGTGGACTATACTGTAGGTGGACCATTTTATTTTGTAGGACGATAGTTCACGATTTGACTGCTACAGTTTCAAAACGGAAGTTCAAAACGAAGGTTTCAAAGTGACAGTTCAAGTGAAACATCCTTTGGTCGTTTACGAAATTTTTCATAACCATTTTTTTGTTTTACAGGGAAATGAAACGTCCGATAATGATATTTCAAACGATTTGTATGGCGCTTGCTATTTTGAACCATAGTTGCAAATATTCACAAATGTCGTAATATTTGTGAATTTTCAGATTGAAACCTCGGCTTACATAAACATTTTTTATCAAATACAGTTGTCAAGTGACTATAGTTGCCCAATGACTATAGTTGTCCAGTGACTGTATTTATGCAATCTCTGAAACATTAATATCAATTTCTGATCGCTTCAAAAAATAAAGCGTCTGAAGTTACATGAGTAACGTGTTCCTGTAGGAGACATGTAGATCAAACCATTATATCCAAATTTGCAGCGATTTCAGCGAGCCTCAGGTAGGAAGAAGAACAAATATGGAAACATCGCAGATCTAGTGTGATAGGGTTCTTAGCCAGGCGCATTTTTGTTTTATTTGTAAAATATCTTGTAGGTTGTTCAATTGAAAATGGTAACAGCTAAAGGAGACCTAAGAAAATCCAATCTTTCTCCTAGATCATCAAGTGGACCGGATATATTTCATTTTGTCTTAGGTTCTGAAGGTATACGCAAGCAAGTTCAACAGCTGCTATAGTTGATGAGCGACTATAGTTCATCAGTGGCTTTAGTTGATGATCGACTATATTTGACTGGAATAATCATATTTCGTAAAACATCACGTATTTGTCTTTATCCGCGGAAATCTCTTAAATCAAATCCATGCATTATTTTACCAAGTTCTTTCGGATGACCTTCAAGATGTTCGATTGCTGCAACATTTCACGACTGACATTCAATGGTAAATCTTCGCTGTCGACAACGCCCTGCATAAACAAAAATTTGTCGGTTTCAATCGAAAACTTGACGAAATTGATTTCGACTATGATTTACTTTGATAAAGTTCAAATATGCGGGCATTAGTTCTTTGGAGTTTTTCATGATGAAAACTCGTCGAAAGTACAGCTTGATGTTGTTACGAAGTTTGCGATTTTCGAACAAATCGAATGGGGCACGTCGCAGAACGAACAGTAAAGCGCGAAATTCGAGTTGGCCTTCGACTGAAAACCAGTCAAAATTTCGTAAAAGTGTGTCAAGACAAAGCAAACGCAATGTTTTCTTACCGGAAAAGTGCTTTACGGTCAAATGATCCTCCCAGTCGTTTGTTAAGCTCTTGTAAAATTTGCCATATTCCTCGTTGGTGATGTCGTCGGGATTTCGCATCCAAATCGGCTTGGTTTTGTTCAACTCCTCGTCCTCTGTGTATTTTTCCTGCGAAGAAAACGGTTTTCGTTAATATTTGTAAGACGTTTGCATTTTTCGCTCGAATACTTTTGATTGTCTTCTTCTTTTTCGCGTTCGTTTTATCTTTGTCGGCGTCTTCGTCTTCTCCGAAGTCCATTTCCGATTTATCGTTGTCCTTCTCTTTTTCCTCGTTGGTCTTTTCCTTGTCGTTCTTCTTTTTTTCTTTATCCTCGTCCTCAGCTTCGTCGTCAGAGATTTCCTTGTCGCCTTCTTTTTCGACGACCAATCGAATTGGATAGCCGGCTGGCTGTGCTTCTCGACGAGCTCCTTGAGCGTACAATCAAAGAGATCGTCGGGAAGTACAGCCAGTTCATCAGCTTCAAATAATCGGCTTGATCCTCTTTGAAATGCAAAACGATTTTCGTGCCGCGAGTCAATTCGGGATCTGAAACAAAAATGTTTTAACTAAAAGTCTTTGCCCACAACTATAGACAAAAAGCAACTGTAACCGTAATAGAGCAAGGACAACTATAGACCACGCCAACTACAGGAGGCAAGCAACTATAGTCCAATCTTACCATTGAAAGTTCGAAGGGTGAACGAATCGCCGGCGCTGCTTTCCCACAAGAAACAATCGTCGCCTTTGTGTTTGCTGGTAACGGTGACGCGATCGGCGACGAGGTAGGCGGAGAAGAAACCAACGCCATATCGAAATATCCTCGAAATGTCGGCGCCGGCTTGTAAGGCTTTTATCAACGCTTCGGTACCCGATCGAGCCAGGGCGCCAAAGTTGTTAATGATAATTTGTTTATAAGTTGTTGATAATCTACTTGCGTCATGCCAATGCCGGTATCCATGAGCGTCAAAGTACAATCGTTCTTGTTCGTGTTTTGATATATAGCTGTTTGCCACTTTCCAATTTGGACGGATGCTATCCAATCCCAATCGATAACCCAATCGACTCAAGACTGCGACGAACAACTGTTCACGAACAATTGTTGGTAAATCTTTCATGATCAGGTTCGTGTTTGATCAAATCTGAAAAAATGATTCAGGATCGTAGTTCCTCATGCTACGTAAAAAAGAATCTGAATATGGCTGGACCATATCACGAATTATTGCAGGACAAAAGTGTCGACACTGCCCATATTTTTTAAAGCTGCTACATGACTACTGCTACATGACGACGTGGACTACATGACATTCGCAGATTGGTGGTAAATGTTGATTCAAAATAAAACAGATTTACCATTTTATGTGTTGCGTTTACTTGCAGGAATGCCACGATGACTAATTCCGAAATATGGATTGGATTCAATCAAACTTATAACCAATGGACTTGGGTCATCAGTTGTCCATGGAAACATTTTCCAGCATTTCGGCGCACGTACTGGGACACTGTAGAACGTGGACTCGCCAAAAAGTGTGTATGCGGCATTATACAGTAATTTACCGACTCAGTATCGTGCAACAGGCATGGAACCTGTTTTAGGTACAACTGCTGCAATCATACAACCTTCAGTGGTCCAAGTCACACTAGGATTAGCAACTACGTCGTCTGCGATTGATTTACTTATTTGTTTATTCTTTTAGCCAGTTGAACCGATGCCACCTTGTTATGAATTTTTCTTACAAAAATGTTAATATGGTCGATGCAACTGTCGTTTGGTATGGTTTAAAAGTTTAACTTTTGCAGAGAACCAGTTGGTGTCCACATTTGTGTGTAATACTGAAGGTTGGTGGAGCGCAACTGAAAATCAGCTAGCCGCAAATGTTACAAGTGCAAAGCGATATATCATTAAATTAGGTACTGTTTCATCAAGCAATATGAGCTTTTACATAGCCCTTTCTTGCAGAAAGTGACATCTCTCGCAAAGCACGCGTACAGTAATTGATTGACAACAGTTTGTAAGAAAACAAAAATTATTCGTTAGAGGTATGTCACCTTTTACATATCGAGGGCTGCGCGGCAGAATGTCCTAAGTGTATATGTCTCAGCACTACAGTTAGGACATTCTGCCGCGCAGCCCTCGATATGTAATTCAAACATAAAACTTCCCTGTGAGACAATTCTGCACAACAAAAACTACAGTTGATATAGACATGGTATCTTACAAGTCATGTGGATTTCCAATACCTGAATTTTGACACTGAAAGGGCAATATTGTTGTCCTTTCTGTTTCAGTGTCAGTAAATTCCTAAAAATACTCTTGAACTTCAGGTTAAAGGGCGCAAAGTATTACACGCTTCTTTTACGTGTGAAAGGTAACAAAGATTAAATATTAATTTGCACTTGCTTGTAATGTAATCCGGCCCATAATTTATATTTCCCGCTCACACAACTAACTTGATCATCTTTTGTTAGTTCAAGTTAGAGTTTTGAGTAATTTGCATTTTATTGCTTGAAGGTAAACATCAATTGCCATTTTCTGGTTTAATTTTGTTTTCTGTTCGATGTTGGACTCGCACATAGCCTGCTCCGGTTTTTGCCCTTAATCCGGTTACCGCTTTCCCCGGTGTCGTGCTTGAAAAGCCTAAGCCTAAGCATAAGCCTAAGCCTATAAGCATATAAGCCTAAACCTAAGCCTAAGCGAAAGCCTAAGCCAAAGTTAGAATCCTACAGCGAAACACTTGTTCAACTAATGGGGAGAAGCCGGATCACATTTTTATTGATTTACTTTACTTTCTGATTATTACATTCGAAGAAATGGGTTGAATCATCGCCAGTTCCAAAATTTTCTGCTCGAGGTTGAAGCTGAATATAGCGAAGTGTTGTATCATAGTGAAGTACGCTGGTTAAGCCGCGGAAAAGTTTTGAAACGATTTTTTTAACTCCGTCGAGAAATCGAAATGTTTATGTATGAAAAATCAAAGCCAGTGTCTGAGCTCTCAGATTCTTCCTGGTTGTGGGATTTCGCATTTTTGACAGGTCTAACAGAGCATTTGAACTGTCTTAATTTGAAGCTACAGGAGAAGGGAAAATTAGCATGTGATCTGTTTTTTGATGTGAGATCGTTTGAAGCAAAATTACAGCTTTTCAGAAAACAGTTAAACGAAAATAATCTTTCACACTTCTACTGCTGTGGAATCATTTCGAGAGATGCGACAGTGAAGTTAAGTTTCCCTTCCAAGCGGCGCGTTGCTGCGCTTGAATCTTTGCAAACGGAATTTAAAGACAGATTTTGTGATCTTCACAACAATGCAAAAGAATTTCGATTATTTCAAAATCCATTTGAAATGAATGTACACGAAGTTGATCAACTGATTCAATTAGAGTTGATAGATTTGCAGTCAAATGATATATTCAGAGACAAGCACAAAGAAGGCAACCTGGTCGAATTTTATTCTTCTTTGCCAGAAATCACATACCCAAATATAAAGGCACTTGCCAGAGAAATGATAGCAATATTCGGCAGCACTTATGTATGCAAACAAACATTTTCACATATGAAATTAGTCAATCAAAGTTACGCTCAAGATTAACTGACAAACATTTGCATGATATGCTTAGAATTGGTGTTTCAGATATGTCACCTGATTTAGGTGAAATAACAAACGAAAAGCAAGCACATCGTTCTCATTAAAATCATGTTATGAGTTGTTATGTACAGTATGTATTACAAGTTATTAAATCTTTGCCTCTGTGTTAAACTTTGCATTTTTTATCTTTTATAAAATATTTAAAAAAATTTTCATTTGGCCCGTTTAATAAATTAAAACGCTGTATGTGGCCCATTTCAAAAAAAGTTTGGAGACCCCTGCACTAAAGCACTACCAGAACGAGCTGCGGCTATGCGCAATATGATGGAATTTGTTTTGATTTTTCTTAGTCGGTGAATAAACTTAACCAGCTGGAAAGTGTTTCGACTCCTGTGAAGAAAAATTACTGCTTTCCGGCCTAGAAACTGTGTTGAGCTTGCTTTGCATTCGAACTTAGATTTTGAAATTGGTGCTATTTATTCGCAGCACTCATCACTGTAGAAGATTATTCCCTCCAAAACAATAACCAAAACTATATCGGTCGACAATGCACGAAAGTTGAATTCGTGCATTGTGAAAACTTCGAATTCAACAGCATTGAAACCTTGCCAGTATCCAAAGATCTTTCATATAACACATGGACGACATACTCGTTTCGAAATTGCAATTGCAATTTTCCTCTTTCGAAAAAGAATTCTTCGTCAATTTTACAGAAAGCAAAAGGGTCGTTTTAGGCTTGTACGACGCTGTTCAGCAAGATTTATTGCCGGATAGCCGCTCGTTAATGTACTCGCGGTTGCAATTTTCGACGCTCAAGAAACAAGACCAATCGTGTTTGTTGGGACTTTATATTGGCTTACTGAAGGTTCTCGACGCCGTCACAACGATTTTCTTCGAGCTTACGAAGCGGGAAAGTTGTATTCGTTCATTCGCAAAACGTATACCAAACGGAATGTTAGTGAGCAGCGGTTATTTCGCGGATTAGTTTCCATATTAAAAAGCCTTATTCGATGCGTCTAAACCGCCTTTACCTGGATATATGCAGCGATCGGAATTGCGCTGTGTGCAACAAAGAATCGAAAAAACGATGCAGTCGATGCCTTGCTGTTTACTATTGCAGCAAGGAACATCAAAGAATGGATTGGAAGGCAGCAATTACAATGTGTTTCGGAGTTAATCTGAATCCTTTTTTGCCTCTGATTGGAGAAATCACAGTGTTATTCTGTATTCTGTGCCTATTCCACTTATTGATCGCAGTATGAGTTAATAAAAAAAGTGATCTTATGCTAGTTAAGTACAGCGTGGATTAAGTCATTTAATGTCAAATAAAGGATGCAGGGCTAAAACTACGTAACGAAGTCCAGCGGCAGTGGCACGTGGCACCAGTGATTCGAGGTGTGAGGCTTCATAGGTACTTTAAAGGTAACCAACAGAATCAAATTATGAAAGTGAAGCTGAAACGAAAGCTAGCGCGTGTTACATAGTGAAACCGAGCAAGCGAGGGATAAGGAAAATACACATTAATGTAGACAAAAGTGAAAAACAGTTGTCCATCTCATTTTTGTTTCATCAATTCCAGAAGTTCGTGTAAAACATTAAAGTTATAGATGAATGATTTTATAAATAGAGAATATGTGTTTGAGTTTGAGTTTCGGATGGGAACCGAACAGTCTTTAATGAAATTGTCGCATCAGTTGAATTGCTTGAATTTGTCCCGCGCCCAAGGTTGCACTCAACAAGGATTTTTTGCAATTTTTAAAAACTAAATAATGCATATAATTTCGCAGCATTGTTGTTTTGTTTTTTTGATTTTACTATGGATCGATGCCCAGATTTGGAAGAAATGAAGTTGGATGGTGAACATGAAAGCAAAATTCCGATATTCTAAAGTCAAACTTCAAATTCACTAGCCAAATTGTCTTTGATGAAGTAAGAATAAATACGTCTGCGCCTCCGTTACTACTCTACCATAAAGTACAGTACGAATTTGAAACTTTAAAAATATTTTTGGCGAACTTTGAACATTCACAAAATATAACAAAAAAAAGCACTCGATGTAATAAAATTCCAAGCGAAATAATATAATGAACTTTTGAAACATAAAAAATACAAGCGAAAAAATTTTTCTTCTTTTTTATTTTATATTTAAAAATGTTTATAAAAAATGTTATTTTTCATTCATCGAAGGTTATTTACATTTGTGAATTTGTTTTTCTCTTGAAATTTCGCCTGCATATTTACGCGGGTCCTCCGGGTCCGGCGACACCGCCTCGGGCCAAACTGACTCTACTGCGCCATTCGCGAAATTTGAAAAATGTGTCGATTCCAAACACTAACATGGCGGCGAAGCAGAAAAACTGAAGAAAAATGCGAAACTACAATTCTGCGCCCTATTTTGTGCAAACGAGGACAGGAAATTTGTTTGTCTAGTGACTTTCCACTGTCTAGATTCAAATTGTGGAGACCATTGTTGATTTTTTTGACAACTAATCAGTTCAGTATTGAAGTTGAAGAATTTTACCGCTCCTGCTCCCGCGGCCGGTCGGCAATTATAAATTCCGCCGTACGTCAAGTACACGTAGCTGGCCAACGCCGCTAGACACGAGCCGGCGACCAAGTAGAAAAACGTCCAAACGGCGTAGAAAATCATCTCCTGAAAACAAAAAATTGCACTGGCCAAGCGTCCAACGAGCAAAAAGCGCAAACTTACGAATAATATAAACGGGATTTGCGGATACGAGTCGAACACGTGCATTATCGATACGACGAGCAACGCCGTCGTTATTATGAATCCGACGAATCCTACGAACGCGCCGAATCCGGCGTGCGAATTCCAACTGCAACCGGATACACTGCATATGAATACGATTATTGACAAAACCTATAAGAAAGATTCAGAAATTGCTTGCAAATTCACTGGACAGTGCACGACATTTGTTTCGTCAATCAATTATCGCGGCACATTTCTGAATTACAGTCACTGGTCAATTTTAGGCAGTTGAAATGATTCTATTCCCTTTTGATATCTTCTTTTACAAAATTTGTGTAGTACAAAACTTTTTTGCGACCATTTATTGAAACTAGTCCTTGGGTGTGATTCATCGGGGGATTAACGAAATGGGCGTGTGTACAGTTGCAGCGATGAATCAGATTCGTCATTGAGCAAGTCGAAAATTTTGTTTTTATTCATTCGGTAAACTTAACTTTTTCATGTGATCAATACAGTTCGTCTCGTCGATTGACAGTGTGCAACTGGCGGCGGTGAATTTCAAGGGCGCTCCGGGTAAACAGGGAGGTTCGCAAAGAAAGAAAAATGACTCAAAAGCGACGTTGGCCAGTGGCGAACGATGTCGATTTCGTTTTCATCTCACAAATAACGGGGAAATCGAAACGTTTGCGAATTTTTCGTCACAATAGGAGAAATTCAAAACTAAAATTCAAACACGCCCGTGCCCCTTGCGTGGACAATTCGTCACCCGAGACGGTGGCGCAAAATAAATACAAAAATAAATTCATCGTCAAATTGATTGCGTAAAGAAAGAGGCGAAGGCGATCAACATTTTATAAACAATTTGCTCGTTAACGGGCAAAAATTTGGAACATCGGATTCGCAGATACGTGTTCATCATTTCTTTATCTTGAATAGATAGCGAGAGGTCGGGTAGACAAAAACTGTTAAGAAATCAGGTAACAAAACAGCTTGCGTTTTGATTCGCAGGTACAATTGTAACGTGGTAGCGCCATTCTCCTGTTTTTTTCTCCTCTCGCGAGTGGTCGGTTCGGAAAAATTTTGCATTTCAAACGATTTCAACTTACGATTTCGACTATTCTGAGTATCCCGGGTAAAGTTTTTATGTAATCGAAATCCAATTGCGGTCGAGTCGCCGTCACCGTCGTCGACGTAACCGTCACCCTTTGCGTCGTTGGATAGTCGGCCATGGCGAACAATTTGTTTTCAAAACGTTGCAACAAGCAGAAATCGGAAAATCACAAAATAAAAATCTGTTACTAATTGAAGAAACGAAATCGAACGAACGAACAACAACCAAACAAAAATAACAACGTCGTCGAATCGACGGCGCGCACAAAGAGCGAACGAGCAATATTCCGGCAGCGCAAACAACGCACAAAAACTCGAACGGCGAGCGCAGTTTACCCGCCCGGCCCCAGCAACTATTATGTTTTCCGATGTTCGGTGCGGGGCGAAAACCTGTTGGAAAAATAAAATTTTTTCCAAACCCCTCCCCCCAACGCCGAGGCCCGACTATGGGCCAGGGTTAACGTCGTCGTACCCGCGACGATGAGGGTGGAATGCGCGAATATCCCACCCCCCCCCCCCCTCCTTACTCAACTACATAACCACATCGTCGCCCCTGTAAAACATGTTGGATTCCCGATCGGCGGCGTTGGATGAAAACGTTGGTTTTTGCTTGCCTTCGCCGCCGCCAGGCACTATACGCGCGGCGACGAGCGACGTTTACAATGCGCAGGTAGGTACGATGACGGACGCTATAGCAACCAACTATCGTTCTATAGTTCGATCGAAATATTCTTTAGACACATACACACGTTTTTCGCTGAGAAAGAGCATGCGATATGTTTGATATATAAATATATCATGCACAAGCACACGCGAGAGTTTCAAGAAATTTCCCAGGACGTCAGCGGCCAGCACAATATTGCGTGCTCGGACGGCCTGAAGATGACCGACCATACTAGTGACCGAAAAATTTAAACGATGTGTCGCACAAGTCAAAATTAATCAATCAAACATTTTTGATTTCTCAGTACGATGCATTTTCTGATTGACTTATCAAGCGAACGAGTTAATTTTTCTTGCAAACTAATTTTTCATTAAACGCAATTAAAACAAGTTCTAATATGCTTACTGAAGTTGATTGATTGTTCAAAATGCTTTCTTCCAACATATAAGACAACTGCAATTTTATTGAGACGTATTAGTACAAAGAAAAAGCAAATCGCAAACAATTATTACAGCGTGGTTTCAGTACTTTATCGTCAACATTGGGAACGAAGTCACTTTGGGTTGTTTCATTTTAGTTCCACCAACCCAATAAAGTCAAGGCAACTTTCCTTTTGCCAACGAATTTATTTATATATGATCCAGTGATTTGCTTGCAATTCGTCAAGTCGAGCAGTTGTAAATTCGGACAGAATATCGCCAGATAGTCGATCGCTTTGTCGACGATTTGTTTGCAATTCGTCAAAAACAGCTTCTCCAATCTACCCTCTTGCGCCAACTCAGATAAACCGAAGCCGGAAAATTTCTTACATCGAGATAAATTCAATACCACGAGTTGTTTCAAATCGCACAGGAAAATCAGACTTCGGTCGGTTACAGCGTTACAGCTTGACAAATCCAACACTTCAAGATTGACACAATGATTTGTGATTTGCGAGAAGAATAATTCTTGAATCGTTAAATTCGAAGATAGATAAAGTTATCGCAATGGATTTAATTGATACAAGCCGTACAAATTCGAACTCGAAAAATCGTACAGAACAAACGTGACGCAACTTCGCAAGCTGAAACTTGCAGCTTCTGCAATCGACTTACTACACAACTGAATTCATCCTCGGTCATTTCTGAATAACCGTCGATTCGTAACTCTTCCAAATTGGGACACCGATTTGCTACAATCTAAGCAAGAGACGCTGACATTTTTGTTTGTAATTCATCGAAAACAAATCCGACGTACTTGCAACATTCCATTAACGAGCAGCCGACAGCGCGCGACATATTCAAGCATTTCAACTGACTGGGCAAATTGGCGAGCGATTTAGTTATAAATCGGTCACTGTCGCTGATATCCAACGAAATCAATCGATGACAATTCGAAAAAATGCTGATCAACCATCGTCTAGATTGCCGCCCCTTTGATACCACATCGACAGCGATTTCAATTCAATCATCGGCGATAAGTTACAAGTTCGCATCAGTAATCGGAACTATTCTGCAGTCGATTTCCGTCAGATGATTTCCGCATCGGATCAAAATTGTTTTCAAATGTTGCTCGTTAACGTGCCAGCGAGAACAAGCTAATTCGTGATAATTCGTCCAAGATTTCAGCGATAAATCGTTCCACAACTTGCATACGCGTTCGATTCGAATTCGCTGCTCGGCAAAGAGGAAAGCGATGATTTTTTTTAAATTTCGTCGGATAAATTGTTTATCTTTGTTTGGTGGTCGTTGTTTCGAATAGTGGCGAGATTTTTGTTTTCCGGCGACGATTTTCCGCTAAAATTCGTTTCCATTCTGGTTTCTATGTGAAATTTCGACGCAGCGATTCAGAACTAACGATTCACAGGAAAAAACAGCGTCGCTGTCATAAACGCTTTGATCAAAGAGAAGAAACACTAGCGAACTCGACGAACAAAGATTGATGTAGATGTGTAAATGAAATCGAGCGAACTGTCTTCTGAAGTGTCGATGCATGTCTAGTGAACTTTCGATGCTTGCTTGTCTAGTGAATTATCGATGTTTTTCCAGTGAACTATCGATGCTTGTCCAATGAACTATCGATGCTTGTCCAGTGAACTATCGATGCTTGTCTTGTGAACTTTCACTGCATGTCGAGTGAACTTTCGATACATGTCTAGTGAACTGTCGATGCTTGTCTTGTGAACTATTGTTACTTATCCAATGTTCGATGCTTGTGTTGTGAACTATCGATGCTTGTCTAATGAACCATCGATGCATGTTTAGTGAACTTTCCACGCATGTCTTGTGAACTATCTCGACAAATCTGGTCAACACATGCGTTCCTTTGAACTCTTTTTTCTCCGCTAAATTATATTTTCCTACACAAGTAGGACGCATTGAAACTTGCCAAACTACTTTTATAAATTTCAAAGTGTCCAGAAAGTAAGACGCGTTTGAAACGATTTTCTGTTGCGATGTCTTGCAAGACTGTACCTAAAATTTGTTTTTGAACTGTCGAATTATGACCAGCGGCTATTTTTATTCGTTATCGTGCTTTGCATTAGCTTACATTTTATGTAAAATTTTTCCAACATTACGAAGTATTTTCTACGTTCATCTACTTGCGAAACGACTAGGACGAACTATCGACTTGTCAAATTACGGGAAATGGGCGGGTAAGTGAAATGGCTAGCGACTTTTTATTGTTTTCGTGATGATGTTTCCGGCACATTTTAGTAATCACCGGATCTACGGATGGAATTGGTAGAGGATACGCCAGAGAATTAGCTAGAAGAGGGTTGAATATTTTTCTCATCAGTAGAAATCAGAAAAAATTGGAAATAACAGCGAATGAGATTCGTATTGGAAATTTGCTTGTTTCGAACTGTCTGAGGCACGAAATTGAACCTCGAAACTGATGTTTAGGTGCCCAAACGAAAAGCATCGAAGTCCGCACGTTAGCTTTCGATTTTTCATCGCCTACAGTCGAATCTTACTCAATCGTCAAACAATCTTTGAAGGATTTAGAAATCGGGATTTTGGGTACCTTACTGCGCAAGCCAAGTACGAAAATTGCAAATTTTTATCAATAATCGTGCATTTTTAGTAAACAATGTTGGAACTACTGCGGATTATCCCGATTACTTCGCCAATTACTCAGGAGGAGATAATGTAAAGAAATAGCTGGAAACCTCGCTGGCCAGTGCAACTTATCTGTTTTATTTTAGTTTTGGAAAAATATGATCGACGTCAACTGTACATCGATGACCGTTGTAAAATTCTATAGTTCAAAATACGAAATCAGATTTCGTCCGTTTATAGCTGTGTACCAGCATTTATTTTGTTTTCCAGATGACATTTAGCGTACTTCCCAAAATGATAAAACGACGAAAAGGGATTATTATCAATATCTCATCTTTCCTCGGATTTTTTCCAACTCCATTGGCCTCAGTGTACGCAGCGACCAAAGTGACTGGCCAGCACATTTTTTTTTGTTTGTAAATTCATAAATCGGGCTGTTTTTAGTCATTTGTGAGATTTTTCACACTCGGCTTGGTTTCCGAATATGCTGACACAGGATTAATATTTCAAGTATTGCAATCAACTATAGACACTGGTCAATCGTTCGAAAAACAAATTTCTAGACTGTACATCCGTATTTTGTCGCCACGAAAATGATTCACCTCGAAGGCGAGGGCAACTTCTTCATTCCGAATCCGGATTCGTACGCTGAATCTGCTCTCGACACGATTGGGATTGAAAGCGAAACCAGCGGCTGTTTCAGTCACGCTGTGCAAGTAATGCAAATATGCAAGTAAATCATCAAAGCAAGTGGAAAAATTTGTTTGTTTTATTTCGCAGCATGCCATTATGCAATTCGTGCCGCCTTGGCTCGCAAGCATTTGGATGAAAAAATATTACGTTATTGTTCGTCGAAATCATTTCGAGAAATCTCTCAAATCTGAATAAAGTCGAACAATTATTTTGTTTTAAAATTGTGTAGATGGAGCAACTACAGTCATTGAAGAACTATAAACATTGTACAACTATAGTCGTTGGCCAACTCTCGTTACTGGACAACTATAGTTACTTGACAACTTTAGTCCTAAGACAACTATAGTCACCGGACAAATGTAAACACTGGACAATGATAACTTCTGGACAACTACAGTGGCAGTCATAATTTTAGACTCATCGCTAATTTGCTATAGTTGCGAATTTGGTCTGCTGTGTGGCTAATTTTGGTCCAAATGGAACAAATAAGCATTTTTTTCCATCGTTTTTCATGAGGAAACGCCTATCGTTAACGAACGCCGAAATCTTCAGCTAAAATCATAGTATTAAATTCGACTGCCAAAATGTCACGAAGAGATTGCCAAAAAATTAACAGTCTCACAACATGTGGTCTCTAATGCCTTATTAAGATTTAAAAAACCTGGACCTGAACACTGGGCGCTGGGCCTCCGAGAAAATCGACCGAACGACAGGACCGAAAATTAGTGAAAATGTCAGATGAATGGAGGAAAAACGGCACCGGAACTTAAAATTGAATGGGAACAGTCAGCCGGTCCATCAGTCTCGTCCAGTACTGTTAGGAGCTTGGTAGAGAATGGGTTGAGCGGTCGAGTCGCCAGACGAAAGCCATTCATTTCAGAAGTGAATAACACCAAACAGTTCAATTTTGCCAAAAACCATTTAAATTGGTCCATGGACGGTTGGGCCCGAGTTCTTTGGTCTGATGAAGCAGAATTTGAATTTTTCACTCAATAGCAATGAAGATACATCCGCCGAAGAATTGGGGAAGAATACAACCGAATTGCTTCGTTGGTACTGTGAAACATGGTGGAGGATCAGTAATGGTGCGGGTGCCGTAGGCGTGGCTGATGTTGGCAGATTAGAAAACGTTGATTATATCATGAATGCTAAAGACTATATGAAATCTTGTATAGGAATTTGCATGAGTCCGTCGAAAAATCATGAAACAAACAGAAGAACAGTAGTTTTTTTCAACAAGATTTAATGATCGGAAGCATAAAGCCCCAATTGTGACAAGCACCTTATTGATGTGGGTATTCCACTCCTCGATCATTTGTGGTAATTGATGAAGGCCAAATGTGAGAAAAATGGATTTCGTGCAAAAAATATAGAGGTATTATTTGATTTCCTTCTTCAAACGTGATCCAAAATTACGGTTGAAGAATGTGCAAATTTGGTTAGCAGCATACCCAACCGTTTGAAGCAAGTTGTTAAATCTGGTGGTGGACCAATCCCTTGCTAGTCGAGAGAGAATTGTTTTTGCTATCTAATGATGGTAAATTTATTTCATTATGTCCAGTACTTGTTGAGAAATCGAATAAAGCGATTGTGTTTAAATTTTTTTGGGGTGAGTCTAAAATTATGACTGCTACTGTACGGTCACTGGGCAACGATAGTCCTGGACAACTATAGTCACTGGACAACTGTAATCACTGGACAACGATAACCATAGACGACTATAGTCACTGAATGACTATGGTCACTGAACAACTATAGTCACTAGACAATTTTTTATAAAACGATTAAAACTTTATTAATTACAATTAAAAACAGTTCTACAAAAAATCGTAAAATTCTTCTTTATATACAACAAACAAAAATGAAACAAGAAATAAAAAACAAAATCATTTTTCATTAAATAATAAAGCAAACGAAGAAGTTTTTTTTCTCATGTTATGTAAAGCCCAGCTACGCGCGAATGAAAAATTATTAAACGAATTTTTTTAAATTAACAAAACGAAAAACGAACGCGATACGCGACGGGCGAACGCACGCATTCGACGAAAAAATCGCTTTATAAGAAAAAATATCACTCGACTGATGAAACACAAAAAAGTATCCGATATCCATTAAAATTCTTTCAAATCCTGCTCCGATTGCACACATTGAATGAAGACGACGCACCGAGCAGTAAAAACGAGAGCAAAAAATTTGTTTTGACGGGTTTCAGTCCATCTCGCGAAACGTTTCTTTATTTGATTCGACAAACTACTTTTTCGATCAATTTTGATAAACGATTTTCTTTTTTCCGTCGCTGAAACGAAAAAACATGATTATCAACTATAGATTCGCTTCAACTATAAACGCTCATCGACTATAGACGCCCATCAAATATAGACGCCCATCAAATATAGACGCTTACTAGCAGAGTTGCAGGCGATTCAACGGGCGCCGATAGCTGCATTTTCACTTTATTTAGTTGATTTCGTTTCGATTTCGACTTATTTTTGGTCTGTTTCATCGACGAAAAGGGCTAAAAAGCGAAACGTAACGTAAAACGCGATTTTTCGGGGTAGTTTCGAAAGAAAACTTAAATACCGTAAAATCGCGACAGATTTTTAATTTTTCGTCGAAGTTCTTGAAAATGTACGGCTTGGTGTTGGTTGGGTAGCGATTTTTCACGCAACTTTTATCGAACAGCCGCTGAGATTTGTCCACTCGATATTCGCATACGTACACGTCGGCGTCGTCGTACTTAGGATATTTAGGACGGCCCCTACAGTAAGTCTGAGGATCCAAGATCAGACAGCGTCCGACGACCGTGTCGATCGGCCAAGTGTCGTACAATGGCGTCACGAAGACCTGAAACGGGTCGTCTTAATCGTGCCGAAAAATGAATCACGAAAAAAATTGCACTTACTTCGTTTTTGTAAAATCTTCGCGTCGGCTCGCAAAATGTTTCGTGCGGATGCGCGAAATAGCTGCCAAAGATGAACCTGACGCCCCTAAAACGTCACGGCCAGTGAAGTTTCGAGCAAATTTACGAAACGAGTCAAAAACACAAAGCGTACCTCGGTCCGACGAACAATCTTTCGACGCGCATTATTCGAAGATCCTTTCGATCGTACGTTTGATTACCCGACGTCCGATCGTCAGGCTCGATCAAAGATGTGCCGCCGTCCTTCGAACTACACTCGTCGACGCTGGCGTCGCTGCCTCGGCGACCGCCGTCCTTCGCCGCTCGGACGCATTCGCGATTGAAATCTTGTAAAAGTTGTTTGTGTTTTTCGTCGACGTTACGTTTCAAATAAACGCATTCACCTGCAAAAATGAAACAAATATCGTGACTGGACAACTATAGTTACTGGGGAAATATAGTTCCTGGACTGTAGTCTATAGTTGACAATAGTCACTGGACAACTATAGTCAATGAACAATTGTAGTGATTGGACAATTTAGTCACTGGACAACTATAATCCTTGGACCACTATACTCACTGGACAACTATAGTCCCCGGACAACACAGTCACTTGACAACCGTAGTCGTTGGACAACTATAGTCCAGGTACAACCGTAGGCTATGGACAAATAAACTCACTGGACAACTATAGACCTTCGATAACTATAGTCCTTAAGACAACTATAGTCCCGGACAACTATATTCCATGGGCAACTGGACATTATACCTAAACGGATTTGAAACGAATCCCGCGACAGCGATCGATAGTAAACGCATTGCGGCAATTGGATTTCCGGCTGAGGTACCAGGACGACGTCGCGCGTCGTCAATCGCCCGCGTCGACAATAGTCGCATTCGAATTCCGGTGACGACTCGTCGTCGCCGTCGACGCCGACGCCGACGCAATCGCCGTGCAGCCAATATAAACACTTGTCGCACTGGATCATCGTTCCTGAAAACAAAAAATCGGTAATGATTTACGACGAATCGCGCCAGAAATGGAAACGCAATTTCCCCTACTCACCATCCTCTTCAAAGATGCCGCATACGCATCGGACTTTATCGTCGTCGGGTTGATGCTCGTCGGCCTTACTGTACCACACGCCGCCGTCGTCGTCGGGGTCGTACGAGCCGACTAACGGCGCCCGTGATCGTTTCGTTCGGTCGCCGTCGTCGGTTGACAATTGGTCTATAGTTATCGTCGGTCGTACGAAATCGTCGTCGATCGCGAATCCGAGTACGTCGCGCAACTGTTCGACGGCGTCCAATTTGATTTTCTCGTATAATTCTTCGAGCGTTCGTCGTTCGCGCGACGTCGTCGGCGACGTGATTCTCGCGTTCGAAAACAAAACGCGAACGTCGGCGTCGAACGTCGTCGGCGTCGAATAATGGCCGCAGGCGACGTTTCGTTTGATCGTCGAAAAATCGATCGGTCGATCGATCAGTGAATAATGATCGGGAAATTTCTTCCTCGAGGGCGAATTCAAAAATGGCGCGCATAAAAGACGGTCGGCGGCGTTGGGATCTGAGCAAAAACCCGAACTATAATTCCATTCAACTATAGTTCCCGTTGAACTATAGACTTACCTTTAGCTTCCATTAGCGTGTTCAAAATGTACTGTAGGATTTGAGCCAGTGAGACGACCGTTTGCAATTGACAGTTTTCTTCGGATTCGGCCAGTCGACGAGTTCGAATACTTCGCGCTTTGGTCTTCAACGCTGTCAATTGAGCCAAAATCATGTCTTCAAAAACGACGAAACGTTCCGATTTCACGATTAAAATATTTCAATTATTGCAACGTTACCCGATCGTTTTTTCTCTTCGTCGACGCCGACGACGACCGAATTGTTGGTGGTGGTGGTCGCCAATTTTAATTTCTTCGCGAATTTGTCGAAATTGCGAAGGAGGAAAATTCGCCCTTTCGTCGCCAACGAACGCTCTTTTTGCGTCAGCGGTTTGAAAAATTGGGAGCTAATTGAATTCGGATCGGACGAATTCTAGAAACGCAATAAAAAATGCATTCCTTCATCAATTATAATTCTTCATCAACTATAGTTCTTCATCAAACTATAGTCTTTCATGAACTATACTTGTTCACAAAAAACAAAAATTCTATTGAAATGAAACGAAAAATTGCACGATTTTCACTACCTGACGAAACATAATGTGTCTGGGCTTGTTTTTTCGAGCCTGGTGGGCGCGGTCTTGATGATTTTTATTGCCGCCCATGGCGCCGGTGCACCTGTCGCTGCGACACAAGCACGTCTGCGGGCTGCTGAACGAGTGAAAGTTGTAATTGTAGGTGAGTTCCTCGCCCGGCCGAACGTCTCGCAAAGCGAAAATTCCCATGCGAAAATGACCGTTGACCATCCTGAAACGAAAACTATAGTTCATGGAAACTATAGTTCATTGGCGACTATGGTTCAATGGAGGCTATAGTTCATTGGCTAATATATTTCTGCAGGGACCATAGTTCGTACCATTTTTGCATTTCGCAATTTGGCTCGCACGAATGATTGATGAATCGAGCGACGCTGCCGCAGCGATACCCGTCGATCACGGTACCGGAGTCCAAATTTAGCGCGTAATGATGGTGACAATTTTTGTACCACGTTCTCATTCGTTCGGCGAACGTTTCCGCTTGCACGACTTCGCCCAAGTATTCGCATATGAAAGCGCCTGAAGCAAACAAAAAACCCGTCGTCTAAGAGACCGTAACGAGCAAAAACCAAGAACAATCTGGACAACTATAGTCTCATTTACCAGATTTTATAGCCTTAACAGTTTTCACGCCCGACCCTTTTGCTGTGCCCGTGTCAAACTTTTCCAACCCCAAGATCCACTGATGTTTTTGGAACCTCTGGTTCGAACACTTCTCATGGCACTGGCACGTGCTGGGGCTACACTCCGTGTACATCATCCTGTTCAAGCAGTCGTCGCCGCATCCCGGTCGATTGTCCTTCGATGTGCAGTTGCAGATTTGACAATGAGCAGCTTGCACGCTCTTTCCATCCACGTAAACGTCTGAAACGGGCGAAAAATTGAAACACGATCAGATGTTTCCGATTTTTGCACGTACTGCTTCGAATCCTGCGATAATTGACACTCGGATCGACGCAAACGTAATCCTTCTGATAAACCAATTCCCACCAAATGTCGTACGGCAACAGAAAATCATCGATCGACTTATCACCGGCAAGCAATGAACATTCGTTTGGTGATAAGGACAATAGATTCGACTGCGAGTGAACATCATCGGATGATTTTCTGAAAAATTACAGAACAGACTAGCAAATGTAGTTCAGATTCAACTATAGTTCACGTGTGACTATTGCACTGGCAACTACTGCTCACGCGTGACTACAGTTCGTATTTGATTGCGTACTTATCCGCGTGAAGACCCGACTTGGCGTATTTCTTTTTCGGTAGCAGGAAGTGTTGCACTATTTTGGAAGCGTTCATATTATTATTCACTCTTAATGTGCCATCGGCTGCTGCTTGCTGTTGTTGGTCTTTGATTTCGGCAGATTCCAGTATTAGCTGGTGGTGTTTAAGATTCGGCCCGTCGATGATCTTACATCGTTTCGCTTTCGAACCCGTTCGACATCGAGTTGATACCGAATTCGGTGATAGCTGAGAACATTTGGTGCACAAGAGAGGCGAGTGGGAGTTCGTCGACAACAAAGCTGTGTCAGGCTTTGGAACTTTTATCCAAGTACCGCAGGATTGACATCTCCGGAATAAATCCGGATGTAGGCGTTTCTTCTTCTTTGCGCTTTCATCTGAGATTGTACGTGGTTGATTATCATAGTAATCATCGTGCGGAATCGGCGACACCTGAGGGGATAACGTCGGCAAACGACATTCGCCATTATCAACAAGCAGCGGATCCAACTGAATAGTTAAAAGAGGTAGATCGAGGCATTCGTCAATACACACGCTCATTTCGCTGTCACGTCCAAACAATATTGGAGCATCGTCAGCAGCATTCTTGTTTCGTTTCTTTTCGTGATCGTTTAACGAACTTTTCTTCTTCCTTTTCCGCCCGCTGAGCGACGATAACGGGCAACTATCGGAATCGTAACTTTTATCACTGTTTCGATGCTTGAACCGCTTCTTCAATGGTAAATTGTCACCTGGCGACGACTTTGAATTATTAGTTTCATTTTGCGATGAAACACTACTGTGAATTTCTTTTACAACTTTTATCACAGATTCGCAAACATCACCATCAAGCATTGGTCGACTAGAGGAAGAAATTATTTCAGTAGTTTCATTCAACAAGACAGATGATGACGATGATGCAGCTGTATCAATATCACTTGCAGAACTTGACGTAGCAGTTTTGTTGCGCAACAAACGTAATTTAATCTTCAATGGTTCCTTAACTTTCTCCTCAGCTTTTATCACAACCAAATTATCATCATCGGTTTTGACCAGCTTTAAAATTTCCGGAGAAGAAAATCGTTCGAAAACGATATCATCGGGAACTGTTTCACAGTCTTCCACAAATTTATCATCTATGTCAGATTCATCACCAAAATCGTCACTTCCACTATCGCTGGCCTCGGTTTCCAAATTCTGTATCGGAACAAATTTTCTCGGTGACATTGCATCCTTGACGGAGGTGACATCCTGAGCTGGAGAATTCTGCGCAAGGGAATTAGCTGGCGGAGCAGGTGCTTTGTTTAATTTTTTCAGAACTGCTGCCCAATTAACATCATAGGATGATAAGTTGCCGGACGATTGCTTCAAACATGGTATTAATAAATTATTCATAATTTCGCATAAGTCATTCAGTTCTTTCAATAGCGTATCATTGATTAATTTCTGTTTCAATTTCGATCGATAATCGTTCAGTTTTTTAATCGTATTATTATCGGCCATCGCAGTGGACTTTTTATGGATTATGGGAACAACGGCTGTATTCGAATTTTGCAGCTTTAAAGAATCCTTTTCACTTCGAAAATTTAAATCTTTCAATGTCGATTGTCCTGAAAAAGTAGATTCAGGCAGATCTCTTGCAGACCTGCTATTACCAGCCGCTGTTTCCCTGCAGGACGAAACCGCAAGATCCGAACTCGGTTTGCTGAGTTGCTGACCACTGGTCAGTTGGTTGTCTTTTGGTTTCAAGTTCGGAGAAGAACTGTTTACAATGAGATCATTCTTTGAGCTGGTTTGTTGCTGCGAAGGAAGTTTGCCTTCGCCAACATTCAGACCAGCTGCTCTCAACTTTGCTTCAAACAACTGAGATATAGAAGTTAGTTGGTCAGGGGCCAAGGATGATAACAGTTTGTCAACAATCGAATTTGGATCAACGCTGTTCAATGGAATAGAAATTGTTTTCGTTGCGGATGACAAATTGACATCAGCAGGCGGTGGCTGTGGAACGACAGCATTAGCAGAAGAAGCATTTTTTTCGACAGAAGAATTATCAAGTTGAGATGATGGATAATTTTCAGCTAAATCTGTTTGACATTGTGGTTCCAAGAATGGCATGTCGGTAAAATCGTCGGAATTTGATGAAACTTTTGAGTCAGCCGATTTTGTTAAAAGACCAGCAGGAGTTTTCCGTTCATCGAGTATTAGAGGCGATGTTTCACAATCACTAACAGCTTCGTAGCAACCCGTATTAACAGTCAATGGCTCCATGATCCTCGGCAAGTCGCCACTCAAACGCCGCCTGTTGCTTTGATAATTCAGATATGGTGAAAAGTTTGAGAAAAATCTGGGCGACATCTGCGCTGCAACTAACGGACTGTGCGCAGCAATGTGTTGCATAGGAGAGTTTTGGGCAGCGGCCTGAGGCGATTCTCCAATGGACTGGATGCCACTATCCGGTGTTCCTGATTCTGGATGACCGTGGTGGTCCACGACGTTGAATCCTTGCTGCTGTTGCTGTACATGATCTCGCCTGCTGTATGCGTTACTGTAACCCTGCAGATCACCATTACTCACCGGAGGATTGTCTTGATTGTAAGTAGAAACATTCGTATTCACAATGTTGTAATTGCTGTTCATGGAAGCAGAATCATCACTCGAGGAATTTACATACGAATTATTTCCATTGACTCTCAAATTATTGCTGTTCAAAAACTGCTGATATCGACATGGCGGTCGAGTTTGAAGCTGCTGGACTTGCTGATCATTTCCGTTGTTTGACCCGTAGCTCGATGTCGCCTGAACACCAGTGGCATTTTCGAGCATTTCAAGCTGAGATGCCGCCAAAACCGTCGAATCAACTTGAACTAAATCGTGACTCTCGTACGTCAGTTCCTGCAGCAGCGAATTGATTTCATTTGGATCGAATTCCTGAAGTATGTTTTCCAACTCCGAAGTCGACAAACTTTGTTGACCACCCAAATTCAAAGAATGCTGTTGCTGTCCGTTGTTAAACGATGTCTGATACGAATTTGCCGGTAGATGGTTACTCTGCTGCTGCTGTTGCTGCTTATCGTTCATATCGTTGCTCGTCGGATGATTAAAATTGACATACGATTGTTGTTGTTGATTTTGAGGCTGTGTCGACGCCACTGATTGCATAACCTGAGAATCGACTGAAAACGGCGTAGCCGCCGACCGACATGACATCGATGTGGCCGAGTTACAAAAACTGTTCGCTTGTATTGATACATTGTTATTGGATCCCGCCAAGGAATTGTTATTAGAATTTAACAGTTGCTGATGAGTATTATTATTCATCGCCATCGACAATGAAGTCGAAGCGCATCGAGATTGTTGAAAGTTTTGTACAGCAGTAGCCGGAATGAATACCGGGTTCCACGAATTTTTACAGTTCGTCGAATTCGCGACCGACGACGACGAAGACGTCGGCGATGGGCCTACGCAATTTGTACTATCGCCTCGCGGCAGAATGGTCGGATAGTTGCGACGGGACGTGGGCGTTCGACAGTTAGCACCACTGTTCGCCGCAGCGCCGACGCTGTTTGACGACTGTCTACTACAGGATAGCGAGCTAGCCGTCGAACATTGTTGTTGCTGATAAGGCGAATCAACTACAGTCGTCGTCGACTGGTGCTGGCCAAGCATCGACGAGGGCTGAAGAACAGCGGGCGTCGATGTCGACGCATGTTTTCCGTTTGTCGACGACGACGGGGCGTTAATTAGGAACTGTTGACTTTGTTGCAAGGGTCTAATTAAAAGGCCATACATCGGCGTACCTTCGCCATTTTTTAAAACGCAAGGCACCGCCTCGAAATTCATTTGAAAATTCCAAAAATCGATTGACAACTTTTAAAAATATCCTTTCAAAATCGATCCAATTTTAAATTTTAATCCTTCCGTATGTACAAGAATTATTTTTAGGATTCTGGGTGTAATTAATATAATATATTTAAATTTGATATAATCATCCAAATTTTAATATCCCGACACGCAATAAAATCCATGCGAAAATCATCGAATTAGAACAATCTGAAAGAAAATAAAGCAAGAAATAATTGGTCGCTCGCGCGATACATAAAAATGCGCGGAATCGCACGCGCAAGCGACGGTTTACGCGTCGTCGGCAAAAACTTAAAGGGCAATTTCGCGTTTTCTTATCGCGCGCGCAAGCTAATTATTATCCGCCGCTTTCAACGCGAAACGTCGAAAAGAGGAGTCGGTCAACAATGGAAAAAAAGATGAAGAATTTCTAGACGAATTAAATTCCGACGACGTCTTTCGTATAAATCGAAAAACAGTTAAAAATAAAGAAAAAAACCGACGCGGATCGGAACTCGCCGCTCGTCGAACGGGGCGTCCGATTTATAATAGCTAGCGTTTAATTTCGATTATAGTCAGTGAAGAAAACATTTCTGTAAAACCTAAGAATTTATCTAACTGGATACGAAACGAGAATCGACGTCGATGCGACGACGTGGGGCACCGCAACGATGAATGAGCGAGCGAGAAGGACCGCCCGACTAGAAAGCTTTTCGTTTCATTTCATCGTCGTCATCGGTCGTCGCCGCGTTTCGATACGGGCAAAAACGAGAAAGAGAGAGAGAGTGAAATCGGACGAACAAATAGCAAAGTAGTAAGACTTAATGACTAAAGCAATTGCTAAGGGACGACGACGACGACGAGTGGAAAAAAATATATATCTAACGACAACTAGAACGACGAAGAAAAACAAGAGACGAGATCAATAAAAACATCTAGTCGTTTCTCAAAGACCACTCATCCACGACTCGCGGCGCATTAGCGCGCGATACCCTAATATATACATATATATAAATAAAAAGGGCCAGTTTCAAAAGACAGCGCGAAAAGCGTCGAGACAGTGGTTTACGAGCAAAATCAGCGCGAAGACCACTTTACACTAGCTAATTAAATCAAAAAGTGTCTTAACACGCAAATTCTTGTTAAAGTCTCGTCTGACACTTTAAACTGCTTTCTTTCGTAAGATTGCTTGCAAGACAGCAAGCGACGACGCGTAAACTGTCGCAAAATCGAGTTAGCTAACAAATTCCTGTTAAAAGTCTCTTTAGAACACACAAAAGAGCAAGTTTACTCTTTTTTTGTTGAAAAATTGAATTAAATTTATTCGTTTGTGTTTCATTTCGCGCTCGCGCGCATTTTAACGATACTCATTTTTGCGCGCCCTAATGCCACCTGCAAGCGAGACTAACGAGCGCAGAAATCGAAACATATGAAGAAAAAAAATTGAATATAATAAAACAAATTTCTCGTTCAAAACCGGCAAGAAATGCCGACACAAAGGAAAATAAAGAGAGCATTTTTCGAAACGTTTTTGAAAAACGTTATCGCCGAGAAAAATGATCGCGCAAACAAATAAACGCGCCTAGCCAGTCGGTTTTCCAGTACAACAATCGCAATTTAGGGTTGCACAAAAATAAAAATTGCTTGACGACGACGATGAAAATCGTGACGGAAAAAAGAAATATACAATCATCACAACATCGAATCTCGTATAAAAATTTTTATATTATACATTTTTAAACTAGTTTATTTAAAAACGCACCGTCTAAAAACTTTTTAAAACTAAAATCGTGTAGGGAACGAAAGAATAACAAGTCATTTTCGCAAACGTTTCGAAAATCGGTCGCGATCTGTGAGATTTGTTGACTGAAAATAGTTCCTATAATTAATTAAATCGCCGAACGAAAAAAATTTGAGTCGAACTGGAAAATGCCTCTAAACATGTTTGCCAAGGAGGAAAAAATGCGGAAAATTTCTCCTAATATGGATTTTTTAGCTGGTGAAGAAAAAGGCAAAAAAAGACTACTCGCCGCGACGGAACAACATTATTATATCAAAAACGTCCCATTTGCGATTTGATTTCAATGCCTCGACGAATCCGAGCCGTTCGTCGGTCGATTAACGCCGCGCAAGCGACGTTTTCGTGCGCTGGCTAGCGAGCTTACGGTGTCGCTCTCGGTCGTCAATGAGAACAGAATACGGCTCGTTTGCGTTTGTTTTGTATTGATTATGCGCAATGTTTTCTCTTCTTTTCTTCCTTTCTTCGCCGATTTATAAAAGCGAAATGGTGGACGAGAGAGAGAGGAAAAAAGGAACGAGGGACGGCAAGTGGAAGGCTGTAGGTGATAAAACGTACGCCCGACCCGCTGGAGGAGTCGCGCAAGCAAAATATCCGTCGCGTCTAGCTCCGTATCGGGCGCAGAATGAAACCGAATCAATAAACCTCAAATCAAACGCCGGCCGATCGTTTGTCGAGTCTTAGCAAGCTAAACGAAGCTTTTTAGCCGCTGAGTACCACTGAAAGCAAACATCGAGGCCGCCGGGCGGTTTCTCTATCCGTTTAATACTTTTAAATGTCCCCCGACCATTGTTAGCTAGCTACCGTTCGGTCGCTGGCTGATTTTGTTTCCGCGTTACTAAACGTTGAAATCGAAATCGAATAAAAAAAGAAAGAAGAAATGAGTGAGCTAGCTAGCCAGCTAGCCAGCGCTAGAAGCGAGCAAAGCGAAGCAAAGAATGATCGTCAATAGTCGGTAGGCTCTCCACTATAATCAATGTTACTACTCTACTTCCTCGGCTTCCTTAAAAGGCCACTCCGCCCTCGTTCTACTGAAAGGAGAGTTTAAATAAAAACCTCCGACATTGGAATCACTCAGTCGACGGACCGACGAATATAAATTTGTCGAAAATGCAATAAGAAAATTTTAAAGGGGATGAAATTGTCAAGAGACGGCAGAAAATCGTAATGTAGTGTAAGTAGAGACACGTCGCCAAATAAAAATGGCCGGTGTGCATTTTTGGAAAAACAAGATTTTTGATTCATCCGCAGACAAACAGCGATAAAAATCGTTTAGCCGCTGGCTGTACAGTTGCAGATGTTGGCTAATCTCCAAAACAAATAAATCAAATAAAAAAAATAAACATATTTTGAAAGAAAACCGCTAATATGACGTAAGATTGGTGCAACTTGCGCATCAATTAAAATTTGACAACGCTGATGTTTACTAAACGTTCAAGGGTGTTCTTACGATCGACTATCAATTGGCGCAACTTATTGTTCTAAACAAACAAAAAAGATGCGTTAATTTATATTAATCGAAAGAATACACATGAACGCAAAAAAAGAAGATTTTGTGTGACAAAACAGCGATAAATCCTTTTTATAGATCTTGGCTTATCTTCGATAAAAAAACATCGGTAAATCGTTTAGCAAGTCATATTAGACTCTGATTATGATAAAAGTAGAGTGTCTCTATTCAAATTTACCATAATAATAGTTCGCAAGCACTAAAAATGTTTCAGCCTTCATTCGACTTTCCGATATACAAATATTTACAATTCAACCTTGCACGGCGAGCAACAAGTCAACGGAAAAGTTTCCAACAATAATTGTGTACAAAACAGCGACGAAACGCGACAAAAGTAGAAACGTAATGTCCAAGACGATGTTTCAAGATAAAAAATAGCGAGTCAGGCTCAATTTTGACATTAATCGAAATCAGATTTTTCTGTGCTGAAAGTCATCTTAATCAGATTTCTCAACGAGAATAAAAAAATGGCTCGCGGAAAAGCAAGTTTCCTCGATTTCCTCTTTAACTCATCTGCAGAGTCAATAAAACTTCGCGAAGAGTAACAAAACTAAGTGGTAAAACGTAATAAAGATTCTTCTCCCGAGTTCTCTTTTCTCCTTCCGCCCGCCGCCGTCGCAGCGCCGACATCGCCTCTCGTCTCGGTAACTCAAATTGAAAAACGTTATTAAAACTTAACAAGAAAACCAACCCCGCAATCTCGACAAGATTCGCAGGAGAAGTTGCGTGTTATTTGTCGAAGAATTTATTTTCCCCAAAAACTTTTCCATTACATTCTTCGCGTCGCTAGCCAGTTAGCTAGTTAGCTAGCCGGGCGTTAAAAATCAAGAAGACGGCTACGAATCTCGGAGTAAGAGAAACAAGCAAAAACCAAACAACGACCGGCGTTTCGCAAGTTTTCACTGAACAAGCAAGAAATAACAACACCGACCCGCTGGTTTCGGCGAACAAAATAACAACTATAGCGAGCGCGAGACGTCAGGCAACTCGAACATGTCATAAGCAAATAAGTATTTCGACAACAATCGGCGTAACTTTGTTACTTATATTTCGTTTCGTCTAGCGAACTATAAAGATGCCGGGCGACCGCAGAAATTTTGTTTTTGCCAGAAGGAAAGTAGATTAGTTGAAATACTTAAGCGTAATACCCGCGATAATGACGTAAGCGCGATTCAACTTGCGTATCAATTAAAATTTCGACGTTACTCAATCGTGGCTAAGCCGTTTAAGCGCATTCTTTCGATTTGCTGTAAATTAACGCGAATTATTGTTTTAAACAAACAAAAAATTAACGTAAATTTATATGAATCGAAAAAATACGCGTGAATGCGAAAAATACACAGATAAACATATGCCCCGAGCCAGATTGTAGTCGAAATCCATATTTTTTCGCCCCAAATAACAAACTGAATCATTAACGAATCAACACGGGCGCAAACATGCGTTTTTCGCTAGGCGCTATTAATAAAATTATCCAAAAACACAATGCGTAATCCAATCGGCGAATAAAAAGCAGCGCGAGCATCCTTGCTTGTTAAAACCGCTAGCAAACACGCGACATTCGCTCGTTCATTTTCTAACCTCATCGCTAAAAACGCTCAGCAGACGCCCAAAATCGATGCTTGCTTAAAACAAGCGAGCCCATTGTCACGGATTGATCGAGCAGCTTGCGAACATTGATTAAATTCAGCCACTTGCACAGTTAACATCGATTAAACTATCAACACCATTTCACAAATCCGATTTAACTTATTTACCACTCGCAAACATCTATTAAACAATCAGCCACTTGCTAAAATCTACAACAATCAACCACTAGCTAAGATCGACAAGTATCAGGGATTAGCTGAAACCGCCACTCATCAGCCACTAGCTAAAATCGACAACAATCAGCCACTAACTAATATCGACAACTATCAGCCACTAGTAACATCGATTAAACTCAGCTTGCCACTCAGGGAAATCGCTTTCGACACTTCGATACCGAGATCGGTCGACGTGTTTATGAACGTAAAAATTGTGCGCCAACAACCCGTTTAAGCGACGTAAATAAAATTTAAGTGTACATAGTACGACGGCGACAGCGAACGACAATAAGTTTTCTTTTCCCCCTGTCGACTCTCGACGAATACTTTAACTCGGTCGCGGAAATAGCGAACGGTTTTTGCTGGGAATCGCGCAGGCGCTCGCGATTTTCCGTCGTTGTTTGCACTGAGACGCGATGCGGTGTAACTTCGTAAAAACTTTCAACGGACGACAACAGAAGAAAAGTTCGACGAAGTCGCGTCGTATATCTTTCTTTAGCGAGCGCCTCCTAGAAACCGACTGTCCGCCGAGAAAAATCGAAATCGAACTAAAAACCGACTGGCTGCGGAAGAAGACAGGCGATAAAAAACAACATGAGGAACCTTTCGAAATTTTAAACGTGCCAATCTATGATGTTGAACAACAAATAAAAATTCGTTGGTTTGCGATGCGGCGACGGCCATAATTCAGTCGCTTCGCCTCAGTTTCTGTGCATTTTTTGATTACATAACGGTTTCGCTAGTTATTTTTCTCGCGCGGTCGATGAACATTAAAAACGTAAAATAAAATAAACTTCGGGCGGATCAACCCTCAACTCTAAAACACGCCAGTGTCTCTAGCTAGCTAGCTTCTTCTTGGCTCGAGCCACTCGTCGCAACTTTGCTTGCGCTAAGAGAGCTAGTGAAATAATATGTTGAACTTTCGATGGGCCGAAATGACGACGAAGAAAACAAAAAAGTGGTCCGGGTATAATGGCAAAATAAACTTTAGCATGAGTAAATGTCACGATGAAAAAAACTGATGCGAAATTTTTTGATCGCATGTTAATGAATGGCAAACATTGCAAAACCAGTGGAACATCATGTTTTACTGTCATATACCATGAATTTCCAGTGGTACAACATATTTAGCCAGTGGTGCAGCATGTTTTACATGTGGTAAAACATGTTTTAAATATGGTGTATCATGTTACATGTATGGTATACCATGTTTTACACGTGGATCCAGTGGTATATCATGTGGTACATGTGATATAACGTTTTCAAATATGGTATATCACGTTATACCTATGGTATACCATATTGCACAAGTGGAATACCATTTTAACCTGTGGTATGGCATGTTTAACTAGTGGTATAGAATGTTTAACCATTGATATAGCAAGTTTACCAGTGGTTTACCAGTGGTATAGCATGTTTAACCAGTGGCAAAGAATGTTAACTAGTGGTAATCATGTATACATGGGGTATAACATGCATTAAATGTGGTATTGTGGATACAACATGTTTGACTTCCGGTATACCATGTTTTACAAGTGGAATACCATATTTAACCAGTGTTTAATGGCATGTTAAACATGGTGTAACACATATTTATAAGTGGTATATTATGCTATACAAGTGGTGTACCATGTTTTCCAACTGGTAACAACCTTTTAACCTTCAAGGTTTATCAAGTTTGACAAGTGGGATATCGTGCTACACCATGCATATCATTTTTTTTCCAATGGTATTCTAAGTTTGACGAATGGTATAACTCGTTTGACAGTGGTATACCACATTTACCAATGGTACATCATGTTTTACCAGAGGAACATCCTACTGACCAGCTTTCGACTGTATTCACAGGTACATCATGATATACAACTGGTTTGCGAAACTACATAGTTAACAAGTAAAAAAAACAAATTTAACGTCAGAATTAACAAATTAACCAGCAAATTTCAACGATTAACTAGATATTTATCAATAAAAAAGGAATTTGAAAACTAAACAAGTTAAATTTACTCGTTTCGGCGATTTTCATACAAATTAACTCGCTCGCCGTCGCTATAGGTACGCTCAATTTGTCGAACATCGGTCGGTCGCAAAATGTGACGAGCTCGTCCTTGTTTGTTGTGTGTATATTATTTTAAAAACTCGTCGACGACACAAAAGTCGTCAATTTTTGCTGCACATCGTCGACGACGCGAATATTATTTTTGTATAAACTTTCGACAAAACTCGAGCGACGATACCGTGCAGGAAAATACAAAAGGCCAGTTTTTCGCGAAACAACCTGTCCCGGTTTGTTTTTCGGCGTTTTTCTGCACACGGCCGGCGAAATTTCGGTCGAAAAATGTTGTAATTGTACGACGTTTTTGAAAACAGCCCGTTTCAAAAGAAGTCGGACCTCGGTTGATCTAGTTTTCCGATTCGATCCGATCCGATCGGGTAATAAAAGTCGAGTTTTTTTTTTGTGCGCGTGTTAATAAAAATTTCACCAACGAGAAAAAAGGCCGTCAAAAACCTCGGCTATATTTTACGAAAATCACGCGCGACAATTGCTCGTCGTTTTTGCTCGTTGCTCGTTCGGCGGCGCAACTTTTGTGACAAAAATATTAAACAAACGAACAAACTCTCGAATCGACTCGACGACTGACTGACTGACTGTTCGGCTACGGTACGCCGACGACGGTCTCTGGAACTTGAAACATCATTTTTCTCGGTCGTCGAGCGAGCGACGACGACGAGTTTATCGGAGCGTTCGGCAAAAGAGTGAAGTGTAGAATTTCAAAAAAGTATGTCCCGAAAAACGGAAACGTAGATAAAAAAACAAGATAAATGACAAATTTGCATTGAAAGTGACGAGTCAACAACTTAATGATCTCAGCACGAACTGACTTTTTGTACTTGGAGATCAATTACGCTAAATGGAAATGGCAAGTTATCCATCGAAATATCATACATTTCCAGCTATATCAATGATTTGCTCAACGAAATCACTGATCTCCGAAATGAAATCAATGTTCTCCACAAATCAGTGATCTCCACAAATCAGTGATCTCCACAAATCCGTGATCTCCACAAATCAGTGACCTCCACAAATCAGTGATCTCCACAAATCAGTGATCTCCACAAATCAGTGATCTCCACAAATCAGTGATCTCCACAAATCAGTGATCTCCACCATGAAATCAACGCTTTATACAATGAAATCAAAGATTAACATTTTGAAATCAACAATTTCCACCATGAAATTATTGAATTACATCCTGAAATCACTGATTTACACAACGAAATCAACGATTTACATCATGAAATCATACATCACGAAATCAAAGATTTGCATCACGAAATCAACGATTGACATCACGAAATCGAAGATTTACGTCACGAAATCAATGATTTTACATCATGTAATCAACGAGTTGCAACATGAATGCAATGATTACACATGAAATCAACGATTTACATAATCAAATCATCGATTTACATCATGAAATCAACGCTTTACATGATGATATCAACGATTTACATTTTGAAATCAAGGATTTCCACCATGAAATCAAAGATCTCAAACACGAAATCAACGCTTTCCACCACGAATTTAATGATTTATTAATGAACGTCGTTGATTTTCAACAAATATCAATGATTCAAGCGCTGATTTATCTAACAATATTTGATTTAATGATCTATTTGACTTGTTATTTGCGTGGAAAGCGACAAGAAACTGTATCAATTTCCTTCCAAATAGATAATGCCAAAACTATTACAAGACGATTTCGCAGGCGATTGATTGTTGGCGTGGTGGGCGTCGTACGGAAGGAATATTTTTGACAAACACGCGACAAGTTTTCGCGCGAAACGTGTGAAAAAGACGTTCAAGTTGTCGTCGTCGGGCGCCAAGCGATAAAGTGTACAACTTTACAAAATAATGAGAAAAAAAGCAGTATAACCAGCAAAAATTTTAAAAGCACCACTCACTTAATGGACGAATTTTAATTTTTCTGAAAATCTAATCGAGCGAATTTTAAAAAAGTCCGACAAATAAAATTATCCCCCGACAAACAACAAAAACATAAAAGGCAGGCGGATTATTACAGTTTTACATTTGAAAGAGCAAATATGTTGTCGCGGCTAGTGACGTTACGAGTAAAAATTGAAAACGAACGAACGGACGACGACGCAAATGACGAATATAATATAATAATAATATCGAATACAACGATCTCTCTCTCTCTCTCGTCTTCAAAAATTGAAACGACCAACGATGTCGGTCGTTCGTCGTCGTCGTCGCATCGACGACAAGCGAAACAAATTATCGCCCCGGGGGCAATTCAAAAACACGACGGCGTCGTCGCAACGACGACGACGCAAGCAAGCGAACGAGCGAGCGACAATTGTCGTCGTCTATCGTTCGGCAAAAAGCAAAAATTCAACGACAAGATTATTGTCCTCGGTAATGTTCCAAACAGGTTATTACTCTTTTCGAACCGGGCAAATTTACAATACGTAGACGGTGCGCGCTCTTTCAAGGTTAAAAACGGGCAAAAATGTCGAATAAGTTCGCGCGCCGCCGCAGCGGCGGCCGATAGAATTATATTCGAATTTATAATAATGACATGGGCCGACGAAGTTATACCCCATCCCCCTAAAAATATTGAATACAATGAGTCTGAGTTCGGATCGAGTTTTATGTCATAATAAAATATAAAACTTCAATAAGAAGTGTTTGGCTGAAAGCGATTTAGATCGCAAAAAATCAAATTGTCACCGAGTAAAATTTGTTTGTGAAGATGTCTTTCGGGCATTTTCAGCCAATTGAGAAAACAATCAAATGGTCGAGTTATGGATGAAAACGATTTCTCTGGTGAAGTCTTAGAAAATGACATCAAACAGCCATTTAATCGCAATAAATCAAAATATCAGCACACAATTTATTTGTAAAGATGACTTCCGAGCAATTTCAGCCATTTATAGTTAAAAAGGGGATAGAAAAGCGACCAGTTTGGTGAAATCATGAAATCACTAAAGTGGGCATATTTTATATGGAAAATTACAGCAAAGTTATACAATTGCAAAGAATGATGAAAATCAAATTGCCAGCGCAAGATCAATTTGCAAAAATGTCTTTTTAAAGATGTATTTTATGAAAAAAAGAAGTAAAAGTTTTGAATACCGGATGAAAGTCGATTTTCATTGGTGAAATCCTAAAATCCACGCAAGTCATAATGTCAGCGCGCGCGATTTTCTTGGAAAATCGCTTGCGACTACAAAACTATTTAAAATCTGTTACACAATTTGAAGTCAGCGTTAATTAATTACATAACTATAAATTCGTACAAATAATCTACAAAATGCAATTTGTCCTAAATTAATAAAATCCATTTAAAGCTGAAAAAGAAAGAATTTCCAATTGCTTGAATAAAGCAGCTGAAGATGTAAAAAATTATTGTTAATTCCTTAATCCTTCTTTTTATAATTAAAATTTGATTAACTAACAGCGGAATTTTAATTTGTTTGTTGTTTTTCCATAAATTATGTCGTTAGATTTACATTGCGATAAACGCAATTGTACTTGATTATAATTCAAAAATGGAAATTGCAAATTATTTCAGTCTTCTTTTAAAATCAATTGATACAAGCGAATCCATCGATTTCCAATTTTCAGTTCACTGATTTCCAATTTTCACTGACTGATTGCCAAACAAATTTCACTTATTTCTAATGGTATAAAATTGATTTTCAAGCAATTTCAACAAATATTGTCGACTTGCATTTACGTATTTGCTAGAGTCCATTCACTATTGCAACTTAAAAGTTAACAGTAAGAATGATTAGTAAGTGCGGCAGCCAACGCATTTGATCAACTTACACTTCACAAAATGGTCCACGCTGAGTGCTAGATGTCTAAAAAATACGATGGACCATTCTGTAAAGTTTACGTGAGTCAAAATTGTGTTTTAGCTGTACCTGCAAATCACTCTTCCTGTAAACTTTTTGAGTTTGCAATAGTGAATGGACTATATCTATAAGTTGCTTGCCTTGCATATTTTGCGATTCTTTTTATTCATAGTAATGCTTCTAGAAGTTTCTGTAAAAAAAAGATAAACATAACGCTGAAATCTTGCACCATTACAAACAACCAATGTAAAGCGCTATTTTCGATTCATTGTCAGAAAATGATAATTTAAAATGCAACACGCGCCAGTTTTTATAAATTAGCAAGCAAATAGTGCAACCGGATAATTTCCAGCTGATGGAAAATTTATCTCAAAATAATAATAAAAAAATACCCGAAGCAAAATTGGAATATGTTACGAATCGTCAGGCCAAAGTAGCAAAAATAAACAAATCGTCGAAAATCCCAAAGTCAGCATGATCAACTTGCCCAAACGGTATTGCCCGTCGTTGAGCTCGTGAGGCAGAATTTCGAAGGCTGTAACGTACAAGAAAGTGCCGCAGGCGATTCCTTGCAACGTTCCGTTAACGATGAACGCCGACGACGACTTCAGCACTTCGACGATCGCAATGCCGATTAATCCACCGACGGCGGCTGTCATGCTGAAGAACAGGCAGCAGCTGACGACGCCCAGCGTCGACAGTTTGCTCTGAACCAGTCGCAAGCCCAAACTGAACGCGAGAATCGACTTGTGGATGGCTAAGGCGCCGAAAATCTGCAGAGCCACTGAGACGTCCTGCTGCAATCCAAGCGCCAGACCTTCGAATGTGGAGTGCAATGATAAGGCGACTAAAAGCATGACAGTCCTGGGAGTCGAATGAGCGTCCGGGTCGAAGTGAACATCCTGAAACAGGAAAGCATGCATTTCCGGAGTACAAAATATGCTGAGAAACGCAGTGAATTCAAGGAAATCAATGATTTCCCCGTAGTAGACGACGATCAATGATTTCTCGGAGTTAAACACGGATTTTCAGCAGAAAATCGCTAATTTCAAACAGAATATCCAAAAATTCCAAAACAAAATCGTGGATTTCCACCAGAAAATCATGGACTTACACCAGAAAATCATGGTCCACCAGAAAATCGTGTGTATTTACAGCAGAAAATCATAGATTTCCATCGAAATATCAACGATTTTCCGCTGGATATTAGTTGATTTCAGAAAAATATCAATGATTTACTGCAGAAAACCACAGATTTTCAGCAGAAAAAGAGATTACGGGCAGAAAATCAGAGATTTCCAGGAGAAAAATCGCAGACTTCCAGCAGAAAATCATGGATTTCCAGAACAATATCATGGATATCCAATAGATAATTTTAAGATTTCCAAATCAAATCATGGATTTCCAGGAAAAAGTGATGGATTTCCATCAAAATATCATTGTTTTCGGATGGATATTAGTTAATTTCAGAAGAATATCAATGAATTTACTGCAAAAACCCAGTGATGATTTCCGTCGAAAAATCAACTGATTTTCAGCATAAAATCGTGGAATTCCGCTAACATCATGGATTTTCAGAGCAAAATCGTGGATTCCAGCAAATCAAAGATTTCTTGTAGAAATTCATTGATATACAGAATTAAATCGTAAATTTCCAGTAGAAAATCATGGAATTCCATAAGATTCAAGATAAACATCTTGAATTTCCAGAAGAATATTCATGATTTGTAGATGAATCACAGTAATTTATAGCACGGCGTCATTGATATACGGTAGAAAATCGTTAAGACAGCACGCCGAAATCAAGGAAATCGATAACAACATCACTGCCTTCCAGATCTTCATCTTCATTGGATTCGTGAAGATCATTGATTTCCTCACGAAGATCATTCATTTTTCATGATGACTGATTTTTTGAAGGTCATTGATTTCCTCATGATGATCATTGATTTCAAGATAAACATCTTCAATTTCGAGAAGAATCACTGATTTCCATTGAACTTCAAGATTCATGATTATACATGATACTCATCGTTGCGCTTCATGATACAAAATTATGCAACAAACCTGAGGCACTGAAGTAGTTTCCGTGCTCGATGTTTCCGGTGTGGGCACTTCGACGCTCTGCTCCAAGAAACTTCCGTAGTTTCTCTCCGACGATGCGCTCGCCGGCGACGATGCAGCGCGTCTCACCAACGAATTATCAACGACCGCCGGCTGATTTTGAATGCTGCCCAAATAGCCAACTGGATGATGTTGGTGGTTGGGATCGGCCACAGCCGCCCGATGTCGTTCATCGCGCAACAGCGACCGACTTTCAGCCGCGGCCGATGCCGCTTCGTCGATTATCTCGATACTGACGCGCGTGATTTTGTATTCTTTGCACCAAAGAAATATCTGCTCGGAGAACAGAACGAGGAAAAATCCGAACGCTGTCAGAAATTCGGCCAGCGGAAACGACGTCGGTTTCAGCGCCATTTTCTCCCAACCTGTCTGCAACACTTCGCGACTATCGGGCAACAAGTCCAACAGGCAAGTGGCCAAAAAGACGCCGCCGCCGAAACAAGACAAATGGCTGAAGATGGCGACGAAGATTTGTCGGCGACGCGCCGATCTCGACTTCAGCGCCGCTCGTTGCAAGGCGAACGGCAGCAGGCTGCTGGACAAAGTCAAAATGAACAGCGTCACAAGTAGCACGCTTTTGAGCACTTCGCGCGAAACGGCGTGCAATTGAGGCGATTTTTGTAGAATAACGAGCGTGGAATTCATTTTTCCATGAAATCGGACGAAATCAAGCGTGAAATCGAGTGTTTCGTTGAATCGCTGGACCAATTTGAAATTTTGCCAAAATCGCGTCTTGATTTACCGCCTACCAGTTGGTTCGGATTTCACGAATCGGGCTAATTTTAGTAAAACAGCTGATTTTTTCACGAATTTTCACTTGCCGCTGTAACGCAGACGAGAGCGATGAATCATTTGGTACGAAGTAGGTGGAAATCGAGTCGACAGAAAGCGAGAGCGAAAATCAAACAGCCACGCAAACAATAAACAGTGGACGATTAATCTTCTTGAATTCAGCGATATCCAGCAGTTTTTCGCTGCTTGTTTGATAAATCATGGTTTGCTTTATGGTTTTGAATGTTGTTGCGCTTGCTTGACTTTGTGCTTAAAACATTGATTTATCAACAATATCATTGATTTCTCATGATAATTGACTTATACTTGAAAAAATCGTTGAACTTGTATGGGCATATCAATTCACTAGAATTTCTTTAATGTCAGAGTAAACTATGAGCGAGTTCATTAAATTAGAGTGAAATATCAGCGATGTAGAGTCCAGTATCAGCGATTCCATTGAATTTATAATGAAATATCAGCGATTTCTAAAGATTTCAGAGTGAAATACTTATCAGCGATTTCCATTGATTTTACAGTGAAGTATCAACGAATTCCATTGATTTTAAAATGAAGTGTCAGCGATTCACATTGATTTTAAAAAAAGTATCAACGATTTCCATTAATTTTAGGGCGAGTATTAGCTATTTGTGTTGATTGAAGGATGAAGTATCAGTGATTTTCATTGATTTTAGAATGAAGTCAGCAATTTTAATTGATTCATTTCTTGATTTGTCCCTCGAAAACTGTCACGTTTGCCACTTGACTTGCTTGATTATTTGCTTGCTTTGCTGGCTTTCTGTCATATTTTTCATTCACTCATCACTCAGCATTCCTTTCTATCGTTTTTTTTTAATCTCCTCGTTTTATCAGTTCATTTTGAAATGCGCCCGCGGCGGTTAATACCATGGGCGAACTACATTTTTGGTAGAAGAATGACAAAATAAAAAACTTTTTCCAAAGCGACGATCAAGGACGATCGGCGAGCAAAAGTTTGCATCATAATATTACTTGTGAACATTCACCATTTGTTGGGTTACGGCAAACCGGTCGACTGGATAGTCTTGAAATGGTCCCTATGTGTATGTACGAAAAATGTTCATAGTAAATACAAACACCAGGACCCCCTTCCATCGACGAGCGAGCGTCGTTTGCGCTGTGACAAAAACGAAAAATAGGTTTGAGATTGGACGAGCGTGTTTTCGAAAAATTTTCTACTAGTTCTCTAAAACTATCCACCACAGCCACAGCCAACGACTATAGTGCACCGTATCGACGAACTATAGTGCACTGTACTGTACGCGAAATATTATTGTACCGACAACTTTTCCAACTGACTGCGACCATTTTCGGGCGGCGGCGACGAACGAGCGAGTTCCGTAGTTTATATAGACATTTTTGCGGTTTGGCTTGTTTCGATTGGATGAAAACATTTTTGGAATTACAATTATACAATTAAAATCAATCATTATTTGAAAATATTGCTATACAAGTAAGCTGAACCTCCGCATTCCCAATACAGTATGCCTTCGAAGATAGCAAGAGTCTTCTTGCTAAATGCACAGACAAACAAAATACTTGTTCTCGCTAATCGATTTCCAAGTCATTATCATCTCTCGACCAAGGTGACATCACTGGCTAAAAATCTTGAAACACAACTAAGCTGAACCTGCGCATCCCCATTACAGTACGCCTTCAGCATTTTTCTGATGGATGCTCAGAAAACAAAATATTTGTTCTCTAATTACCAATTTCCAAGTCATTATCTTTCTTTCGACCAATGATGACGTCACTGGCTATTTTTCAACAAGCGCACCTGTACATGAATTATTGACCATGAATAGTCGCTTGTTTACGCTCCATGCCATTCGCATTGAGACCTAGTTAATTTTATATTGATTCGAAGTCCCATGAAAAAAAAGGTATACTGGATGTCCTGTCCCGCAGTGTTTGGGGCGAATAGGGAAAATAAAAATTTTTCGTTCGCATAAAATTTATGTTTCAAACGAAAAATATATGAAAACGCGAACGTGTTCCAGTCGTCGGTTTTCTGGACCGAAATTTCGTTGTTTTTTTTACTTTGTTATAAGAATTTGCTCATTGCGAACGATTTTCAGGCCGATATGAATCGAAAATTGGAGTATTTCTTGTTGTTTGTTACACTCATTCCGTCGACATTCGGATGGCTGTCGGCTTCCGATGGGTACAACATCGGGGTCACAGTGGGCAGCGCATTGGCGGGATTGATCCTTCTGATTGTTATTTTTTTCATAATTTGGCATTGTTGCATCAAACAACTGCTGAGGGACTATCAAAGGGATCATAAGACGTACATCGAGAAAAGGGGCGCCGGTCCGGTCAATGGACAGGGGTCATATAAAAAACGACCCCAGCCCGGTGCTAAATCGTACAACATTCGCGACGAAGAGTACGTGCCACCGTCGAAAATCAGCAACGAATCATTGCAGCACAGCGGCGGATATTACAGCGGCGACGGTCGCGACGGATACCCGGGTCCGCAGACGGATGTCGAATACCCGGCACCCGGCGGCGGTTCGCCGGTGGACTATGACCCCGCCACCGGCGACCAATACGCTAGGAGGCTAGTGCCCGGAGATAGAGGATATATTGCACCGGTCATGGTGATAACCAGTCACGAGGACCGTCCGAGGGATCGCAGTTACGGGGAACGGGGTTCACGTCCTTATAGTAGCGGCGGCGACCGAAGCTACGGTCCAAAGGATATGGACTCCAGCACCGAGAGCAGGACCAGCGTACGAGTGGCCGGCGACACCGGGCTCGCCGGTAGAGCTGCTCTCGGTTACGAGGACAGGGATAGGGACCGGCTGCCTAGCGGCGGCCGACGAAGTAATCTCGACGACCGAGACCTCGAGCCTATCGGGGGCCGTACCCGAATCACGCATGAAAGCACGAGCAGTAGCTACGTACCTTACGGTGGCAACGGTGGCTCCGCAGGCCGCGGCATACTCAGTCGCACGAGCCCTTCCGCCAGTAGAGCGATGGAGAGTTCTTCGAGGACCAGTCCGGTCATATACGGCACCACGACCGGTCCCAGTGTCGGACGCCACGGTATTGTAACGACCACCGAGACCACGTCCATCAGTCCGGTACGACAAATGGTCGAACAGTACCGCGCAGGCTCGCCGCATATTGAACGCAATGAGGGCAGGGGCGGTACAATAACTTATCAGACGACCCGCACTTACCAGCAACGTACAGTTCAGCAGTCGGCCGAGCGTCAGCAGTCCGCGTTACCATCGGGGTACACGGGCACATCGATATAACATTCGTAAAACTAAAATGTTGTTCGTATTAATATTATTATGGGCGGTGAGTTGGAAGAACTTGTGTTTTCTATCCGTTTATTCACTTAATCCGAATGAGGTTACATAGCGAATCTTGAATACGAATCTGAATTTGTGAACAGAATATTTTCTTTGTACCATATTTACTTATTACCGTAACTGTATTTTTGCTCCGGTTGCTATCTTTGGCGCTATGTACGATAAACGTTGGCGAGGGGTCGTATCCATAAGTGAATCGTACTGTAAACTTGGGACGCAGGTGCCTTCTTTTTTACCGATGACATTTATGGTACGGCCCCTCGGTTTGTGCCGTCCCACTTATCTCCAGGTTAAATTGGCATAAGGTAAAATGACCATTAGTGCTATTTTTAGAATTACCACCAGTAAATTTATATTCATATTCAGAGTGAATAATAATAATGTGTCCATTGCATTTACCCTCAGGGATGGCTTTGTGTTTTTGTGTTTTTTTTATATCGTAATTATTTTAATCTAATTGTTGTACAAAATTACTGTATAAAATTCTGTGTTTCTCATAATGTACCTGCGAATCAAAAATACAGTACTCTAATATGCGTTTTTAGCAAGATAAACAGCTAGAGAAGTTGCAAAATGCATCCGGAACCCGTCAATTTGATGATACTTCTCGAGAACTTACTTTAGGTCTCGATCGGTTTACTTTGTTGCGCCAAATGTGCATAGATCAAAAGCGAAACCGGTCGAAAAGAAGATCAGACCGAAAAGCTGCTTAGCAACTTGACAATCAAAAAATGAAGAAGACTCCCCTGCGGTTGGAAGACACCTACTGAATAATAATAATATGAATCAGAAATTAGCAACGTTTGTTTATCTAACGTGCAAGTAAAGTGTAAAAAATTTGAAAGGTTAAACAAGCCATTTTTAGCCAGTGAAAGAAATTTGTACTTTTTTGCGCTTGTAAATGAGCACTTTTGAGCCGGTGGAAGAAAGTTTAACTTCTTTGCTGGTTAACAAGCTATTCTAAGCTATTTTAGAACTTGATGCGCTAAGTATGGTTTCAGTAGTGACCACTTACTGTCTGTGGTTCTTTGGTGGATGGCTCGGACTCCACCACGTATACTTGAAACGACCGTACCATGCTTTCGCGTGGCTAGTCACATTGGGCGGATTCGGATTGGGACTGCTCTGGGATCTGTTTGAGATGAGCAACTACATTGAAGAAACAAAATTATGGTCCCAGTACATCAGGCACAGCAAATCAGGGAAACCACCGGCTTGCAGCATAATCCGATTCGTCGGCCAGCTTTTAGTCGGATGTTGGCTGGGGTTAGTCAGCATGGCCGTCGTTCCCGATTACTGGTGGCAGCATAAATTTTTGAACCCTGCGGCTTATGCTGTACCAGGATTCGCCATAGCTTGGGGTACAATTACAGTACACTATAGTTCCAGTATACCACGAACTGTAGAGCATACTGTAGAGCTTCCTTGCAGGCGTTTACATGGTAGGCAACATCGGCTTGCAGCATCGGGAGTTTCTACCTTGCTTATCAGTATCGGTTACAGTATGCCTGGTCGTCCTGCGGTACTTGGAAAACGCCAACGGCGTCATCTGGGCCGCCTGCGCATCATCGTTGGCGGCCAATCGCGACGTGAGTTGGCGCACGCGGGAAAAACATTTGAATCGAAAAATCTACCTGTACCACGCAATTTTGTATTATTTATTGTGGTTTTTCGTCGTCTACAACAATGGCCAAATTTTCTACAACGGAAAAATGACACCGATACCCGAAGCGACGAAGGAATTCTTTTTGCATGATTTCGAGTGGAACGAATTTTTGACTCGTTTGCAACATGCCGCTACATTTATCCAGTCGACTTCTTTCGATTTAATCGCCAAAGACTTGCTGACCATTTTGAAAAATATTTTCTTCATTCACACAGTCGCCAATCCGAGAAGCATTGACGAAGCGTACGAGGTAAAATGAATTTAAATTTCAAAATATTTGATGTGCAGGTTTCTATGAGTCCATTTCATCTTGTATTTCACATGATGCCTATGATATGTATGGAATCAAAGATGTTCCATTTGGAGGCAATGATAGTCATGTGTTTATCATGATGTCCATTGGAAATTCACGATATTCCTTTGAAAACCAACGATGTTCCATTGGAAATCAATGATATTCCACTAAAATTCAATGATGTTCCATTGCAAACCAAGGATTCTACAAATCATTGAAAATCAATGATTCTACAAGCATGATGGTCCACTATCAATGGTATCCCTTGGAAACCATTGATGTTCCATTGAAAATCAATGATTCGACAAGCAATTCAATGATGTCCCACTGGAAATCAATGAAATTCAATGATGTCCCACTGGAAATCAATGAAATTCAATGATGCCCATTAATTTTACAAATACTTAACGATGTTCTGTTGAAAATCAATGAAATTAAGTTGGGAATCAGTCATTTAATTAGAAATCAATGATATCCAACTGAAAATCAATTATGTTCCGCTGTAAATTATTAATTTCACATTGAAAACGAATGAAGTTTCATTGGATATCATTGACATTCGATTGGAAATTAGTGATATCCAGCAGGAATTCAATGATGTTCCGCTGTAAGTTAGTGATGTTCTGCTGAAAATCAGTGATTTTCCGCTGGAAATCAATGATGTTCAGGTGGAAATCAATGATATTCCAAAGATTTGCAAAATTGCACTATTTCATTTGAAGTTGCTGATATTTCCGTTGAAATCGTTACTTTCTATGTCCATACATCAAGGTGGAAATTAATTACTAATTGCATTTGCTGCAATACAACTTACTTAGCTTGCGAATCACAATTTTTGATTGTTTCAGATCTTAGGCGTTAATCGATTTACTACAATGAAAGAAATTCGTACTGAATGTCGAAAATTAATGAAACAATATCATCCGGACAAATTTCACAATGAAAACGAACAAAAAACAGCCGAAAATCAATTCATTAGAATTCAACGAGCATGCCACATTTTAGCTAGGGACGATGCATGAAACTTGTTCTCGTTTGTACAGTTTCGTGTTGTTTTCGTGTTTCACTCGATTTGATGAACACATTATAAAAAATGTTTTAATTTAAAAGTGCATTGGAACAGCATCTTATTATTTTGCTACAAACTGATGTGCCAGCAATTTTTCGACTGGCCATCTCACTTGTTTGGGCTGAAAGCAGTTGAACAAAAAATCTTGGCAAGCGTCGCTCAATGTGCTCGGAACATCAGGCGCCACATCATTGCATAGTTTGCACTTGATCGTGTACACATCGGGCTGTTCGTGCCAAGGTGGCTGTAATAATAGAAATCTGCAAGTATAGCTCAAGGGCACAGCCGATTTTCGGCGCTGGCTCGCAACTTACCTTGCCAGTTGCCATTTCCAGCACGGTACATCCGATGCTCCAGACATCCGCCAACTGATTATATTCGCCGCCGCTGCAGACCTCGGGTGCCATATAAGCTAAAATTACGTGCTGTCATTCTGAAATCAAGTGATTATAGCATTGATGTACCTGCTGTACCAACCACGCCAGTCACGTGCACATCAAAGACGAACGGTACCGAAGATCCGTGGTCCAGCAATTCTATAGTCTGTTCGTCTTTGTCGAAAATGATGTTCTCAGCTAAAACGACGCGGGAAAAGCATTATGATGTGACTCGTAAAAAGTTTGCTTACGTTTGATGTCCCTGTGTACGATTCCTTTGACGTGCAACTTTTGAACTTCGACGAGCAAATTTCGCGTGTATTTCTTCAACTTTCGGTCGTCCATTAATTAATTTTCACGACCAAAAACAGTTTCGCATCAGAAAAACAAAAATTGGATCTATATTTCAACGTAACGAGTTCGCACGACAAACGAAACCGAGCTAAAACGCGATTCATAGTCACACGGGCTGAATTTTACAAACAATCATGTTTTTGGATTCTCATAAAAGATCGTGCGTGAATTGAGAGATAATTGACGGGTGAATTTATTCGTGTGGTAATTTGCACAAAAGCAAGCTAAATTTAGACAGTTAACGATTTTTGCTCGGAAGCACGGACGGCGAACAATACGAAACGAGTTAAAAACGAAAACAATAAATATAAAAGTAAGTAAAACAAATAATTGCACCTCAAGCTAAAGTTAGCCAGTGCCAACAATGAACGGATGAGTAAGTAATTGTTCGGCTGACCATCTGCTGTGCTTAGGTTGAAAACAGTGGGACAAAAAGTCCTGGCAAGCAGGGCTTAGGGTATCTGATATGTGTGGTACAGCTCCATTGCCCACTTTCCATATGATTGAATAAACGTTGGCCTCAAGGTGCCATGGTTGCTAAAAAAAATAAAAAACTGGACTATATGGGACAATCTATAGTTACTGGGCAACTATAGTCACTGGACAACTAAAGACACTGGACAGCCGTAGTCACTGGATGACTATAGTCAGTAGGAAAATATAATACTGGCCAACTATAGTCACTGGACCACTGGTCACTGGACAACTACAGACACTGGACAACCACAGCCAATGGACAATTATAGTCACTGGACAACTGCTGACACTGGACAACTATATTTCATTGGACAACTATAGTCACTGGACCACTAGTCACTTGACAAGTACAGCCACTGGACAACTATACTCATTGGACAACTATAATCATTGGACAACTATAATCATTGGACAACTATAGTCACTGGACGTCACTGGACAACTATAGCCAACTGTAGTCAGTGGACAACTATATTCATTGGACAACTATAGCCACTGGAAAACTATAGTCATTGGGCAGCTATAGTCACTGGACAACTGTAGTCAAAGGACATCTATATTTCATTGGACAACTATAGTCACTGGACCACTATTGCCATTGAACAAATACAGTCATTGAATAACTATAGTCACTGATCAACTGTAGTCACTGGACCAACTACAGTCATTTGACAACTATAGTCACTGGACAAGTATAGCGTTATACTTTTCCAGTGGCCATTTCTAAAATCACGCATCCAACGCTCCAAATGTCTGCCAATTGATTGTAGCCACAGTTGATCCATACTTCCGGCGCCACATAAACTAAAAGAAAACAAATTTATTGCATGCCATTCTCGTTATGGGGGCAGAATACGAGAATACTTGGCGTGCCGACTTCGCCTTTGATTTCCTCGCCGCTTGTAACAGCCACGGAATATTTGCTGTCTTCTAAGATGAGACTTTGACTGGTTTGATCGTATGCGATATTTCCTGCTGAAAATTAGCATGAATTTTGTCCTTCATCTCACTACCCATTTATCATCCATACGTTTAATATCCCTGTGGACCATTCCACTTCGATGTAAATCTCGAACTGCAACGAGCAAAAGCCTAGCATAATTTCTGACGTCTTCCATCGTATTGGGGTCAAAAAATAATTTTGAGTTACATGCAACTTTGTAAATTTTAGCCAGTGAAATTCTAAGTTACAAATTTTGATCGGATGAGCGTCTAACAGACTCGAAAAGTGATGCAATATTTATCAAGTGGTCATAGGCGATTCAGCCAAACTGATGAGTAATAAAATACGGATTCAAATGTGTTAGATTCAGTAACTCAAACGTGTCAAAATTGCGCAACGGGACGGAAGAAAAAGGTTTTGTGTGAATCAGGAAATGACGGCGTTGGCGAATAATCCGAACCAGTTATGTTTTCGCTGGTTTGTGGGCGAAAACAGGATGTTCATTAAAAAATAACCGAAATTGTTTATTGGTTAAAAAATGAACTATAGTCCATCACCAACTATAGTTACTTTCGCCAACTATAGTTCAGTCAAACAACTTTATTTCATGCACTTCACACAAAATCATTCTACGGTTGAGGTTTCTCTGCGAACGGTCGCGTTTCACATTTCGGTCTCGATTGCTAGTTAAAAAATGCACGTTTGTTGTCTCGATTTGGTTTTAATCGCTCGTCTAGGCGACGTAAGCGGCGAAGAATGCAACGCGTCCGCAGGCGGCGCGGAAGAATGCAAATATGTCGACGGCGTCGACAAAGAAGGAAAAATGCCTTTTTGCTATTCCGATGAAAGATCCGAATGCCGACAACGACACGGTAGAATGCGAGCCGACGGCGATGATTTGCGAAAAGACCTGACGCGACGTTTGTTATACGGGAAAATGGAGCGGCTGGAGCGTTTGTCGTGCGCGATTTTGCGCTGAACTCAACGGAAATCAGAAACGTAAACGAAACAATTGGACGCCGAATGCAAAGCGACGACGAAATTAAATTTGACCAAAGAACGAAGTTGCACGATGGACGATTGCACGCCGCCGTTGATCGACTTGTCCACTTTCACCGGAAACGAAACCATGAGTTAGGCGCCCGTAAATTTTGGAAATTCCATTTTAACTTGCTCGATTGTGTTTTTGCTCGTTTTGTTACATTCTTAAAACAATTTTTACTCGGAAACGTCTTGAATCTTGTCGTTTTTTGGTACAACCTATTAACAAACCTTTTTGGGTTTTTATTTGCTTTATGAGTAAGATTTCGTGAAATTTTTGTTGAAATTGAAAAATAGCACGATAACCTCTCAAGCAAGCACAGGAAAGTAATTTTAGCGAGCACAAAATTTGCTTTTCGGCTTCATTTCGTCGCAATTTCTTTTCGAGTGTATTTTTTTGCTTTTAGGAATTTAATTAATTAATTAATTTCTAGAAATTGCATCAAAATACTGTTATCACATCGGCGAAAAAAATAGACGATCATAAACAGGCAGGAAAAAATTTTTTAAGATTTTGAACTATTAAATTTGATTTGTTTTGTACAATTAAACGAAAAGGCAGCGAAAAAAACTAATTCGGGGATCAAAAACAAACAAAAGAACTCCGAAAACGGACATAATTTTAAAACGAACCCGCAACCGTCGGTCGAAAACAAAAATCTAACGAAAACGACCATTTTTAGTTTCGAACTTTAACGAACGAATGTTCGAGCAATTGCTCGGCCGACCAACGGGCGTTGCCCTTGCCCTTGAAACAATGCGATAAAAAATTCTTGCAATCGTCGCTCAACGTGTCCGGCACGTTCGGCGACGCGCCGTTTCCAACTTTGAAAATAATGGCGTACATGTTGTTCAAATCGTGCCAAGGGGGCTAAAATTCGTTTCGAATCGTGCACTTTTACGTTTCACAAAAAAAGAAGTTTTTTCCGTCGTATACCTTGCCCGTCGCCATTTCCAGAACCACGCATCCGACGCTCCAAATGTCGGCGGCGCGGCCGTACCCGTCGACGTTGCTCGCGCACACTTCCGGCGCCATGTAAGCTAAAAATCGACAGTCTACAACGGGAAAACGAGCAAAAACACGTTTCTTACCTGGCGTGCCGACGTACATAGTCAGCTCGCCGACGATTGTCGTCGTGTCTTTAAGACGGACCGAACTTCCAAAATCGCCTAATTTTAACAACTGATATTCGTTGGTCAAAAATATATTCGCCGCTGAAAAACGTAAAAAAAAACTCGTCTGTAGTTGCCAGACGAAATGTGATCTATAGTTCCCAACGAACTATAGCCCTAAGAACTATAGTTTTATGTGACCTACAGTTTCTCATGAATTATAACCCTTTGTGAACTAGTCTCTCGTGAACCATAGTCCCTGAAGAAATAGTCTTTCGCGAACTACAGTATACGAAGAACCATAGTCTCTTGTGAACTATAGACGTACTTTTTATATCCCTGTGAACGATACCGCGTCGATGCAACTCGCAAACGGCGGTCAATAAATGCAGCGTATAAGTTCGAACGATGTCGTCGCTGAGGCCGTCGCGACACAATTTCTCTAACGTACCTTCGTTGCAAAATTCCATGAAAATAAACAATTCATCCTGGCAAAATAAACCGTTGACTGAAAAATATGACCCGGAAAGCAATTGGAAAAACAAATTTTGTACTCACTCGATGCACTTCGACGCCGAAATATCGAACGAGATTGTTGTGTTGAATTCCTTCGAAGTTCGTCACTTCGTCGACCAACGCCTGCATGGCCTGATGATCCTGCTGCTGGAATTTTATCTGCTTCATCGCCATTAATTGGCCCGAATCCAAATTTATCGCCGTATAGACCGACCCGTATTTGCCGGCGCCTGAAAATTATGACTATAGTTGTCCATAGATTATAATTGCCCATAGACTTGAGTCCATCGACTATAGTTGCCATAGACTTCAGTTGCCCATAGATTGTAGTCGTTCTTCGACAACAGTTCTCCACGGACTATAGCTGTCCATTGACAATAGTTGCCACTGACTGTATGAATCCATAAGCTATAGTTGTCCATAAACTAAAGTTAGACATAACAATAATTGTCCATAGACTATAGTTGTAAATACACTACAGTTGTCCATCGTCTATAGTTGTTCATCGACTATGGATACCCATAGAACAAATATAGTTGTCTATAGACTGTGGTTGTCCATAGACTAGTTTTCCAGAGACAATAGTTGTCCATAGTCTATATTGTCCATTGACTATAGTTATTCACCAACTATAGTTGTCCGTAGACTGTACAGTACTTGTTCACAAACTACAGCTGTCTATCAATTATAGTTCTCAATAGACTATAGTTGTCCAAAGACGACAGCTGCCAACGGCCGTAATCGTCCAAAGACAATCGCTGTCCATAGACTATAGTTGTCCGTCAACTATAATTATACATTAACTATTGTTCAACTTTTTTTTTTACCGATTTTCGTCGTCAATCGCTGCCATTTGAAATTCGCCCGTTTAGAAACGATTTGCGTGTGCGGTCGAACTTCGCGCCGCTCGATGCATCGGCCGATGCGCCGATCGTCGTACAATTTCGTTTCGCGTTCGCGTTCCAAATCGTCCAGGTTCCCCAAGATTCGTTTGTGCAAATCTCGATCGTACACGTTCGAATCCGAATCTGTGTTGGCGTCGCAGTCCGCCGTCGTCAACGGTTCCACCGACGCCGACGTTGACAAAAGCGTCGAAGAGGCCGGCTCGCTGCGCGTCGTCTTCCGACCGACGACCATCGATGGCACGGTCAGCGTCGAAAGTTTTTGGTCCTGAGTAGGAAAAAAGGTTTGAAATCGCGTTAACCAGGTTGTAAAATTGTTTTATTTTACTTCGCCGACCGTCGTGCCCATTTTGCTCGGCGGCCACGAAACCGTTCGATGATATTCGTCGTTGTGCATTTGCTCGTGTGTGCCGACGTTGTCCGGTCTCGATCCGATGACGTGTTCGACGCATTCGTTGATGCTTTGCTTCAATTCCTGAACGGATAAAGCGCAAAATTTGTTTAAAACTTCCTCAATCGTGCAAAAAACAGTTTCCGCACGATGAAAAATTTTTCCAAGCATTTTTCAATCGTCCAAAAATATGTTTTATTACATTCAAAAATGTTTTTGAACGTATAAAAACTTTTTGCAAGCGTTCAAAAAATTTTCGAACGTTTAGAAAAACTCCCTCCTTCGTTGCAAAAAAGTGCACCGTTCGGTAACAAAAATTTGACTTATTCGGCTCGAAAACGTTTCACATTCGGTCGAGAACTTACGCTGAACATTGCGTCGGTGAAATTTTTCGTGAACGACGGTTCGACGGCGAACACGAGAAAATTGAATCCGTCGGTCGCCCATCGCGGTCGAGCGCCGTGTCCGCGTTCGCACACTTGACCGACAAATTTCGTCCATTGATGGGCGAACTCGCGTATGCCGTCGATCAGCTCGTCCTTCGTTTTGCCCGTCACCAATTTCGAGAGTTCTTTGTGATACTAAAAACAAACAAAATTTAGCGTCGTACGACGTGCGCTATAGTTGCACAAGGATTATAGTTGCCGAAGAACTACAGTTTTCTAATTTAGAATCGAAAAATGGACGCAATCGAACGACGGCGATACCTCGAATGCGAAATTGTACGCTTGAATCAAAGCGTCGCGGTACGTTTGTCGTTCGTTTTCGTCGAACGATGACGTAAGTTTGTTGTTGGAAAATTCCAGTTCGACGTTCAGCAGCCAGTCGGTGATTTTCACGCGAAGATTCATGGCACAATTCTTGAAATCGAAAAACGCCCGTATAATGGACAAACGTCGACAAGAAATTTGTTTTGTACTTTCATATCCTGGAGATTTTCGGCGATCATGCCGTGGCACGAACACTGCTCGTCAACGAGTCGAATGAATTCCGGTCCGATGACTTGTTTCAATTGGGCGCGTTGCTCTTTCAATTTGTCGCTGCAACTGACCACTAAAAACACGCCGTCGACCTAAAAGACGACTGGATTTCGAATGAATCGGTCGCATAAAACGTTTCACGATTTTTTTTGTTGCCTACTTCCAAATTATGCAAAGCTAAATTCGTGTCGGCGTTGGGCGTAATTTCGCGAACTTTGCCGTTCCATCGTCGCGCGAACCTGTCGCAGCCCGCCGAACCACATTTTATCAATAAAAGTGATCTGAAAAACGATCGAAAAAAATCCAAAAGTGGAAACGTAAATAATTTTACCGGAATTTTTTTACCCTTTTTGATTGGCGATATGTTCGGGAATTTCGCGTTCGTCGCGGCCGCACGTGACGTTCAGCAAAAGTTGCAAGAAATCTTCTTGATCGGCGATCGAATCTTTGCAAAACATCATAAAATCGGGGCTAAAATTCACCGTTTGAACCTAAAAAAAATAAAACTATAGACGCCATTCAACTACAGAAGCCCGTCAACTTTGGACGACGGTCAAACATGGACGCCCTTCAACAATAGACGCCCATCGACTGTAGACGAACGCTCATCGACTCTAGAACCTATCAACTATAGTTATCTAAGAACTATAGAACTATACCAAGTAGTGATTTGTCTTCAGCAATTCATCCAATAAAACGCTTTGATCGCACCGCAATTCGTATTTCGTCGCGATTTCTAAATCGTTCCGTAAAAGTTTCGCGAACGCCAACGCGCGCAATGATCGCTCGCGAATTTCTCGCAGGTACTGCCGCATGATTCGGCAGCATTTAAAAACCGTCCTGCAAAATTCTTTCGTTAATGCTTCAAGTATTCGCCCGATAGTCGCTCGACCGACGCTACTTTTTTGTTTCAGCGTGCGCGCAATGAACATTTTGCGTTGTCGACGCCGATTCGTCGTCGCTCGTCGTCTCCTCGTCGAAACCGATCGACGTCAGTTTATCGGTCAATTCGACCAACAATTGTTCGATGCTGTCGTACATTTCTTTGCTTACGTGACTGAAAAACGATTGAAACGGTCGCCGAGAGAGTACGAATCGGGCAAAAAACTCGAATCCTATTTACCAAAAGCACTTCGCAGCGACGGCTTCACCGGATAAAATATTTATAGCGATTCGTTTCGCGAATTTCCATTCTTCCTCCAATCGATTGATCAGCGATTGACTCCACTCCGACGTCATGTTGTGCAACGTCGTTTGGTGAATTGCCCACAACTGGACGTAATCCAAATAAATCTAAAAACATCAAACAACGCGCCGCCGTTTCGTCTCGTTCGGTCGTAGAACTAATCCGCATCGGGCACAAACCGAATTCTTAAACTTACGTCGAACATTTTCGTTAAATCCGTTTCAAAATCTTGCATGTCGTCGATTAAGAATTTTTCCAAATATTTCGCGTCGTCGGTCGTCGATTGTACGTGCTCTTGATAGAACGATTTGACTTCGACGGCCGCCGCCAAACAATCGTGGCAATCTTGAATCAACTATCGACGAAAAATTTTTACGTTTTCAAAAATTGCCCGGTTCGAAGTTAGAAAAACAAAAAAAAGCGTACTTGATCCAACGTCACCGGGTCGGGATTTCGACTGGATTTTTGCTCGATGCGAAGCTTCAACCATTCGTGAACTAAATTCAACGGCACGCGCAACAAAAACAAAAACGACGGATAGAAACTCGGCAACTTCGTCGATTGAAACGACGCGTTGTTGACGCCGAAATTTATCAAATCGGGATCGTGCTCGTTCGACCACTGGAAAAACAATAAAATCGACCTAGCCGAGCCAAAATCGGGCGAAAAAAATAAACAAAACTCGCCTACCTGGCTCATTATTAATTGCTTCGACGCCGCTTCGACGTTCGTACTACTGGAACTTAGTCGCATCATCGATTTGGCGCCGTACGACGTCGACGACGTCGCCGGCGAGCCGAGCGTATTTCTCGGACTCGGCACCAATCCGCCGAACTTGCCCGTACTTTGCATCGCCCACATATGCAAATCCCTCGAACGCCGCCGATCGTCGGCCGAATGCATCGACGTTATCAATCGTTTCGAAATCACGTTGCTCGACGACGTTTCGTTGGTATTCGTTTTAGCGCTCGCGTCGCCGCCGATCGACAGTTCGTTGATCTATAAATCAAAAAACGACACCATTATTTGTTTCGAAAAACGATTAACGAGCAAAAAACGGTTACTTTCGGAATTAATTTCGTCGGCGTCGCTTGCAGAATAGGCGACGACGCCGGCGGACGTTTTTGCAACGCTTGTTTCGCTCGCCACAGTGTCGAACCGAGCGAATCGGCGATGCGCGCCAATGCTTTTCGCATGCCGCGCAATTTCAAACTTTTCTCGACGAACTGTTTATACATCGTCGCCGTCGTCACGAATTCCATATCGCTGACCGATCGGTGAATTTCGTTATTGGAATCCGACGCGTTCATCGTCGTCGTCGCGTCGACGACGAGCGAATCTTGCGGCGTAACGGCTCGACTGCACCCGGGACTTTCGTAATCCAAATTCGGCCATTCGACTTTATCTTTGGCTTTATGCATTTCCAAAAGCCGACCTAAAAATCGCATATTTTTCAAGTACGACGTCATTTTTAACAACTATAGTTCGTCGTCAACTATAGCCCTTTGACAACTATAGTAGAGAAAAAACAAAAAAATCGTACCGATTATTTTAATTTTCCTACACAAATCTTTCGTTATGTTGTACCAAACGAGCAAAACATTGAAACGTTCCTCGACGTCCGACGTGAATTCGTTGGATAAATTTTGCAAGAACGCCTTTCGATTAGGAAACAACGATTCGAGTTCTTCGAAATGTTTCAACAGTCGATGCACTTTGCGCACGGCTAAATTTTGCAATTCGACGAATGAATTGTTGAAAATTTCGATTCTGCACGTCGGCGGGTCGCAATCGGACTTCGAAATGCTAAAAAAACTAAATAGTCAGTGGATTTCGAGCGACAAGCCACCGAACTATAGTTCGCCATAGTTGTTGGACGGCTATCGTCGATAGGCGTCTATAGTTGACGGGCTCTAAAGATACGCGTCTTTAGTCGATGGGCGTCTATAGAAAACTTACGGCGATTCAGCGACATCGTTCAATTTTTTAATGGGCTCTTCGAAAATGAACGTTTTTAAATCGATCAAAATGTGCAAATGCTGCGTTCGTTTTTCGATGAGCTCGTCGTCCATTAGATCCAACGACGGCCGAATGTGGTTCGGTTTCATATTTTTCCCCGTAGACCACGCCTTAAACAAGAAATCGGTCCAGTCAGTATGATTGGCCACTATTTTCGATTCTAACGCGACGTACCTGCAAATTCAACCACAAATAATCGCCGAAGCTGACCATCTGTCGATTGACGGACGACGAGCCGCTCGATCGACGAGTGGGACGCTGTCGTACGTCGGGCACTATCGTCGTAAGATTTTCGCGCGCAGCGTCCGACGAATTAGCTCGCAGAATGTCCTGGCGTTTCATAGCGTTGTCGCCCATTTGGACCAAAACGGAGAAGTTCTTATAAAAAATTGCCCGATCGCTCTGATAAAAAACAAAATTAATGTTAAAATTTGCGACTATAGTTGTTCACAAGCTATAGTTGTCGAATGACTATAAATGTCCTGTGACCAGTCAATTTTCTTGTTTTCTACATTACCAAAACGGCCGCCGACGAATTCTTTCGCGGCGTCGAAATGCCCTGAGGCGTCGATTCGTCGTCGGGCGACGGCGAGCATTCCTCGGGCTCGACGGCCGACGCCGACTTGTTGAAAACCAACGAACGGTAGTGGCCCGGCGACGGCAAGCTCAACGAATGATATTCCGTGCCGTACTCGCCCGACAATCGTTTCTGTTCTCTTTGAAAACGCCGACTGCGAGCCGTCGACTTCTTTTTATTACGTCGTAGCGAGTTTCGGCCGCCTAAAAACAAAAAACGCGTCGTCTACGGATACTTAACGACCAAAATCCGAATTTTCTCACTGGAACTTAAATTATCGACGTCATTTTCGAGATGATAGCCAACGGCGACGAAACTCGAATCGGAATCGACGTCCAACGGTTGCATTTTTTCCAAAGTTCCGCCAGTTTTCTTCGATTTCGATTTAAATTTCGCGTCGTCGGCGTCTACGGCGACGGCCATTTTCGGCTTGGCGCTCGGCGTAAAATCGCCGTCGGCCAAATTGGCCCGTTCCCGATGCCGCATGCGCGGCTTCGGCTTCGGCGATTTTCCGCTCGTTAGCGAAACGTTGACGTTGGAACTGTCGTCCGAATCGGCGTCTTCCGAACGCATATTATGACCGTAAATACCAAAATTCAAACGCTGAATTTGCTTTCGGGGCGACGTGTGCCGTCGACTTTTCGTTTTCGTCGTGTGCAAAACGCCATTTTTGTTATAAAAATTATTTTATGGAGCCGAAATTCGTTTTAAAGTCGAAAAAATAGCCGGCCGACGTTAAATCGTCGCCGGGCGCAGATAGTTCACTAGCCGAGACGCGAAATTTGTTTTTCGAACGGCGAATCGGGCAAAATTCCGCCACACTTCCGAAAAGCGTTTTAGTGTACCGTATCCAATAAACAAGGGCTTATTGAAAAAAATATGTTACGCGATGAGGTAGACAATTTTCTAGCGGCATTTTGAATTTAACACATTGACGACAATGTGGCCCACGGGTGGGCCACACTTTTTTGGTCATGTGGGACAATGTGGCCCACCGGT
>JAQGBA010000166.1:0-56907 GCA_034698125.1 Prionchulus punctatus | reverse complement strand
TGTGTTACGTTAATTCAACGATACTCAAGAAATAACAAGTTTAAAATTCCACAACAGGTTTAATTTACATTTAATTAGCAAGACTTAGTTTCTGCAATTCACTTTTCTGACAGTTTCGGCATTACCAACGTCGCTTCAACGCCCTTTTTCGTAACTTGAACTTGTACTTCTCTTTTCGGACCAGATGATTAAACACAACCTTGACCAGGGCCAGCGGCGGGAGAAGACGGTCCTCTAGTTTCGCCTGAATTATCGGATACGTTAGTCGTTTTCGGCTAAAATTTGACGCACTTTTTCGTAAAATGTCTGATGCAACGTTTGATATTCTTGTTCGGCGTTTGAAGGTGGTTTTCCTTTGAAAGGATCCTTAATTTAGAACACCTTTTATAACTCAAGATTCAGCAGTTAAAATTTTCGACGTAAAATAAATTAACTCTGATAATTCGACTGGAATACGAATGACTTTAACACTCGGCGGCAATGGAACTTTCGGCAAATCGCCTGATTTTCGAGCAGTTTCGGGGCTCAAATTCTTCTCGACCATCAGTAAATCGAATCGGTCTTGGCGTTTGCGCGGCAGCGTTGTCATTAGGAGCGAGGGTTAAAACACGACCTATCACGACGAATTTAGAAACTGGCTGAAAAATTACTAACATTTGTAAAATGTAAAGCTACTGTAGCTACTGTAAGTGATGTCTCGCGACAAACCTATAAACTTTTTTTTCAAATCATAAACTGAAATCATTTGGAATGTAAACGAAATCAACAAAAAAAAGAGGAATATAGAATTTTAGAAACGCACACGATAAAATAGTCACGATTGAACCAGCTTCAAAACGATACAGTGGAAGAAAGTAGGAAGGAAAAATACGACGAAGAAGTGAGAGTGGCTACAGCCGAAAATGACAACGTAGACAATGAATGGCCGACTACGTCAATGAATTACAAGAATTCGAAGAACGAAACGATGACGATGAAATTTTTAATGTTTTTGTGTTGTAATCATAAAAAGTTTTATTATAGAACTTTTCGTTTGGCTAGTTGTTGATTTTCAGTCAACTGTCATTTGAGAAAGTGTCTGAAAAACTTTTATGTCCACTGTCATCGCTCATGACGTCATACAAGCTCGTACACATGCCCGGCCATGGATGGCCATCCATGGTTGAGTACGCCTTCCTATACTTTCCATTGCAACGTGAAGTGAGCAGCAGTACTACTGGGCTACACCAGTCGTCGGCTTTCTTACAATCGAAACAATAACCAGCTTGCTAAATGAACAGAAAATAAGAAGAATAATGTCATAAATCCATTTCATAAGTTCAGTTCATTGAAATGCTGGAAATTGTTTCAGTAAAATTGTTTGTGCGTTAAGTTCCATTAAGGGTCAGGCTTAAAGATGATTTAGGCTAAATCAAATAATATTCAAAACCAATCTGAATACGAATGGATAGGAATATTTTAATACTAAACATGTACGCTATTATTAACACAGAGTAAAATTTCGAAACACGAATTTTAAGGAAAATTCGGATGGTTTTCGTATCATATTTTGGTTTCACTTTTCAAATTAAGCCATAATCTTCTACTACGTTTCGGAAGCATGGCCGGAGAAGAAAAATCATTCGCATTGCCACAGAAGAAATTTTACCGTCAAAGAGCACATTCGAATCCAATAGCCGATCATGATTTTGACTAGTAAGCACTTCGTTTTGGGCTAGTTTATGTTATTTTTTGTTTTACAAATTGTTCACCGCTGACGTCTATAACAATAATACAATTCCCGAAAAACAATTTTTTTAGTTTTGCACTAGCTTGAATGCTCGAAAGGTCTTTGTTTGTCGAAGTTTGTTCATTTGTTCATTTGAGGCTACACTAATCAGAATTAGGGATCTTTCTGTGTTTCATGATTCGTTCATAGAATCGAAAACAAATTTTCTCACGCAAATGCAACGAATTACTATTCACATATATCATCAATTTATCAAGCTCAAAAACCGTTCACATTTTAATAAAATTTTATTTTTATTTTTTGAGTCCCATAAATCCCGATTTAATGGATTGGAGCGTGCTTTATCCGGAAGTGTTTTGTTCGGCATCATCGACATCACGTGTTGAATTTCTTGATGTTGGTTGCGGATATGGTGGATTGTTGAGTAAGGAATCGCTTTCGTGAAACTTGTAGTCATTCGCCAAAATTCTATTTTGAGTAGTACATTTCAGTCTAATTGTAAATTTTTACGTTATTAAAATAAGCAAGTTATCTTTCAGTATCATTAGCAACTATGTTCCCTGATACTTTGATGCTTGGCATGGAAATACGTCGAAAAGTCTCAAGTTATGTTCAAGAGAGGATCAAAGCGTTGCGATTTCAGACTCCTGGTCAATATAGCAACGTTGCTTGTTTAAAAACGAATGCAATGAAATATTTGCCAAATTATTTCAAAAAGCATCAAGTAAGTGACTTTTTTTTATTCATGATTTTTGTTTGTTTTTCTTCTTTTTATATTTCAGTTATCGAAAATGTTTTTCCTCTATCCTGATCCACATTTTAAAACGGCAAAACACAAGTGGCGCATCATTACTCCCAGGCTTTTAGCCGAATATGCTTACGTTTTACGACCTGGAGTACTTTTTTTAAAGAACTTGCTTATGAAAAGAATTTTTGTATAAGTTGTCGTGGATTCGTTCTGTTCTGCAGGGAATCGTTTACACAATCACAGACGTCGAAGAATTATACGAATGGAATAAAAAACACCTGCAGGAACATCCTTTATTTAGAGAATTGAATGAAATTGAATTGGTATATATGTATTTCGCAGTTTACTCTCTAAAGGTATGATTTGCAGCAATAACGTTGCTTTTCTCTCTAGGCTTCCGATCCCGTCGTTCCCTTATTATACGATAGTACAGAAGAAGGCAAAAAAGTAACAAGAAATAAAGGCGGAAAGTTTTTGGCCGTATTCGAACGAATTGAAGACCCATTTATCGATACGTCTTTTTGTTAATTATGTTATTTTTATTATTGTTATCGATGACAAGGAAGTAAATCTTGTTTCAACTTGGAATTTCAAATGGATGGAACATGAGTGACCAATATAACTTTAAAGTGCAAACAACTGACACCAATCTTCAAAACTTGTTTCACATTAAGTCAAATTATTTTATCGGTGAATAGAAATACGTTGAACAAGAACATGCTGAAGCGTTTCGAATAAAAAAAACGAAACTAACGATTCAGTTTGAGACTAAAAAAGTTTTCAGGTGGCTTAAAGGTGCAATTCGTTTAAAAATCAAGTCCAAAAAATAGTTTCACGTTTGTTTTACATTAGATTTTTGAAAAAAATTAACACCTTGGTTTTTTTTGTATCATCGGCTGAAAATTATGACCCAGGACCAACACAAAAGAACGACAACAGTTGCTCGCAAAACGTTTGCAATTACAACGACGAAGAACTAAAGAAAAGATCTTCGTTCGTTCCATTTGTTCCAAAATTCATCTATATATTCGTACTGTCACTTCTTGCTTTCCGTCGATTTTATTAAACTCCCAGGCGCGAAGCAAGAAAGATTCCCTAAGAATAAAAATGTTTCGAAAATGTTTCAGCGAAGTTCCAATCCAATGTGCACCAAGGCACCTTTTGCTATTCAACGAACCCCTTTTGCATAACAATTTTTGACTGCAAAATACCGCAACGCGATCACTTCGATAGTGTGGGAGTTGTGTTTTGTTTCATAGCTAGAGAACGATTTTTCTTTTCAATTGTAGCGAAGTTTGCGAAATTTTCTTCAAGCAAAAACAACATATCTTTCCTCGAATTGCTTGCTCTATGGTGGAGATAAAGTAACCAAAAAAACTTACGAGTTCGCCGACGCTTTTATTCTTCAAAATTTACCGACATATCGAAGTTGTCGAATTTCAGCAATTTGAAGAAGCCTTCAGCGCGCTTTATCAGTCGCTGATATGCTGTCGAAGCTTTTCGGTTGGATGTCCGGTGGCACTGCTTCGGAAGGCGAAAAACAAGAATCGCGTTCGGAATCGACTCCGAGTGAGCCGCCGCCTGTACCTGAGAAAACTATTTCATTGAAAGATCATCTGCAGCAGGTTTGATCGAAGATTACGTACGTCGTTTTTTTCTATAGTTTCTTACGAAATGCATTTTAGAACGGTTCCGTGGGATTTGGACATCAGTCTTTCAAAAAGCCTTTGGATACTGTTACTTCTTCAAACGGAGAGGTTATCCCGCGAGCTCTAGTCAGTGCTTTCGAACAGCCGCAAAAGGATAAAAAACCATTCACCTATTTCACCGGCGGTCGAGCTCCAGATTTAAGCAGCAATCCGTCACCGAAAACTGTTAGGAAAGAGAATCCAAATCTCAGCGTACCATTGGTCCCCAGAGTTTTACCAATAGTTTCCGACGAAGAATTACGACACGAAGAACAACGCGCGAAAACTCCGACACCCTCAGACATGCCCACATTAAGCCATTTACAATACAACAGCCCACTGCCAATTTATTCCAAGCAAAGTGCGCAAGAAGAATTGCACCGTGCTACTGGACGGCCGTCGAGGTGATCATTTTGTGTTCAACGATCGACGAAGTTGCGTTTGTTTTCTTACAGGACGATACCAAGAATGAGTTCATATTTTAGCTCGCCGCAATTTAACATTCAACATTCGGGAACTTATAACTTTTTACATACCGGCGATCGGCTACCGGAGCAACATAGTGCACGTTTGGACGAACCGACTTCGGAGGATTATCCTCGTTATCGAGGATTTGTTAATCCGAACATTCAGTCGCCTAGTTTTAAACGTTTGCAATATGTTGCCGGTTTACATTCAGAAACCGACGATGAAGAACCGATAGGTTCGTTTTTTCATCTCGTTTCCTTCGATTTTTTACCATTATCGCTCGAAAAAGATGTCACTGTATTTACGATTTTTTGGTTTGTGCTATATGTTTTCTCCGCTAAAAATTATCCCGTTTGAAGCGAAACGAAACGAAACGACGTCGCACGTCAATTCGTAAATCGCAGTAACGTCGTAACGAGTGCAAAAAGTTTTTAGAAAGACGAAACAAAAGTTTCAGCTTATGCAATAGAGTGATACAGAAAATGTCGATGTTTTAGAAGTTCGTCCATCGGCAGTGCGAATAGACGAACGAACAGACGAGTCGGTTAGTCGCGGTGTAAGTTTCGGCGAGAAAGAGCAACCCATCGCTTTGGGCTATAGCGACCAAGGTACTAAACAATTTTGTTGTTCCTCTTTGCTTCTTCCTTCGCCGCATCATCGTCTTTTCGTTCCTTTATCACTTGTGACGTTTTTAGGTCAATCAAATTTAACAGTTCAACAAGAAATGCCATCGGCCGGTTATACTGGTGGACCAAATTGGTCTTCCGACGGGCCGCCAATTGCTCAATATGATACCAGTCACTACGACGAACGTGGGCGAACTCCCGACCCAGGTTTTTTGGCGAAAATTGCCGAAGCCGAAAAACCGAAAATTCCTCCGACACCAGTGCCGTCGTGGGCGAAAAAAGCCGAACAAAAACATCAAAAGTGGCAAGGTTACGGCGGACGAGAAACTGAAAGTAGGCAAGAATATTACGCGCCGGCGCCGGCTAGGACCTACCAACAAACGCCGATCCAATGGTCACCTCCTACTCCCGAACCGTACAGACACCAAGGTCAATACACAATTACCCATAGTTATAATACTGCTCCGCAAAGGTCCACAACGCCTCGGGCTAGGAGCACCGAACCGGATGCACTGAGGTCTAGACGAACCGAACGAGAATGGATGAAACCGTACGTCGCCCCCAACGTAATGGACGCTAGATTCACGCCGGTCAGCGGTCGAACGTCGACGTCGCCCATGTTTAGATCTTACCAATACAATACTCCAGCGCCGAGACAAGATTCACCATCTTACGGGCAATATTACGGCCCGCCCGGGGGTGGAAACTACTCGAAACGTACTACAACTTCGACGTATAGCCGACGTGATAATTCTCGATCCAAGTCACCCTACAGAATTACGACGACTTATGTTCCGCAACCACCGCGAAATCAGGTACTGTACGCGACTATATGTGCGTGTTTTTTCGTTTCATGATTTAAGGCGAAGTTATATTATTGCGAATTTTCGTTTCAATTCTAAAAATCGCCCACTTTCATCGGTAACGCAACAAAAAAAAACCATTCGTTCGTTTCGTCGAGAGTTTTCCAAAGTTTTCCTCTGTTTTATTCGTTCTATGTAAAAAGTTTGAAAATGTAGCGCAACAGTTGTTCTTGCGTTGAATTCTAATTTCAGCGCAGCGTATCTGATGCTTTTGCTCGTTTTCTCTAAAGTTTCCACTGCTTTTTCGCAAGACAAATCGCTGAGCATTGTTAATGCTTTTCTCGAAACGATTTGCGTACAAAAAAATTTACAGAGTGAAAAATCGAATTTGTTTTTCAGACGCCAGTGACGACGGTGGCCGTTCGTGAACCTTCATGGAATCAAAGAACCGACACAAGTTCGTCAAGATTGTGGCAACATGAATCGGATGCCCGGCGCAGGCAAAGAGAAATGGAAGAAGAAGTTTCAAGAAGATCAGTATCTGCAGGCCCGTCGAGCAGAAGCCCGCATCCGCAATGGCAGCCGAGTACCGGTGCAGTTACCACCTATACATCATCGGGTCCAGCTGTTACTCAAAAGTGGCAGGTTCGCAACCATTTCAAAGCATATTTCTTAACTAAATTGCGAGTTATAACCTCCAATCAGCATCTTTGAAGGAATCAGTCACGTTTTACATACACTAGTTGTACTGTCTTTTTCGTACTATTACAGATGTTTCTATTTTTTTTATATCAGGACGCTTCTGGAGCAAGTACGAAAACACAAACCCAAGGATCGTATCTTGATAAAGATGGTAACAATGTTAGTTATGTAAAAGAAGTTTACACGACTAGCGATCCCGGCAAAGAGTTTAGCATGTTGACCCAAGAAGAGAGGAAAGTTTTGGAGGAACCATTGCAGCCCGGCGTTGTATCGCGTCATATAACGACAAAATATTACAAGAAATCGACTTATACAAGTACGACGACAGCATCGACAAGTCAATCGCCCCCATCATATTCTTACCCTCAACGATTGCAAATCGGTCCTGGTGAAAGCCAATACTAAGAATTGTGCAACAATACTAGGTTATTTTCGAATACAAGGAAAAAAACACGTTGTTTTTTTGATCAGCAACGGTGCTTTGCCACCTTAGATTAGGAAGACTAATTCCGATAAGATTTAGACTTTCTATACTTAGTTTTTTTTGTCGTTTGCAGTGATTACTTCTGCAATCAAAAGTAAAACGGAATTTGATGTATCAATTTTATGTTTATTAAGTTAAACTTTGTAGATTTATTTAACAGTAATGTGTCTAGCTTGAGGACATTTTCATTTTTTTCCTTTCTTTATATTTTTTATACCGTTTATTGGCTCAATGAACGATTCGGTGATATGCAATAAAGTGTACAGGTGTTTTTAATAGAATGCAGAATCTTTAATTAACATAAGAATGTTTAGTTAATTTAATGTTACTATCTTGGAATTAGGTAAAATTTGCATCCTTGTGAGAAAACTTATTTGCATTTATTTGCTTGACTTTGTTTCTTTTTTGTCGAATTTTATGCGATGCGTTTTTCAATTTTATACCGGTAATAGAATTTTTCAACGAAGTAAAATTTTGCTCGGAATGTTTTGAACTGTTAATGTTAATAATTGAAAATGAATGAACTCAACGCAATCACCGAAAAGAAGTTCATTATTACACAGAGAAAGGCGAAAAACGGAAAGAACCGAAGAAGGATTTGATAATTGAAGTCCGCCCGTTAGGTCAAGCGAAAATCTGTTGTTCTTGTAAAGTTGAAATGTTTGTGCATCCATCGAACCAATCAGATGTTTTGATTGGTTTGATTGGCTTGAGTGCTGAAAGGGCTATTTTACCACAGGGCTAGAAAATGGGGTTTACAAGTTTACAAAAGGTCAGTTAACAAGTTTGTTTGAGGTAAAAAAGGTAGCATTATGGAAAATGATGCAGTCGGCGTCGATCCAAACGAAAACGAAGAACCAGACGAAGACGATGAAATTGAACAACCAGTAGGAAGTCGAACTAAAGAAAAGGAACAGCAGATAAAAGAAAAAGAACAATCGGTGAAATCGAAAGAGCAACCTGTAAACGAACAAGAAAAACCAATAAACGAAAAGGTAAAAGCGATAAACGAAAAAGATAAAGTAAACGAGAAAGAAAAAGAAAAAACAATAAAGGAAATCGAAAACCAAAAACCGGTAAACGATAAAGAGCAATCAATAAAAGTAAAAGAACAACCGATCAGTCAACAGCCAAATCAAGAAAAAGAACGGCCGAAACCAATGGTTAAACAGATTTTGTCTAAGGAATCCGTGGCGAAGCAAGCGCAACAAAAATCGGCCAAAGTTAAAAACGATATGTTGAAAGTGAACGATATCGTCGCAGAGACGTACAGGGTGCTGAGCAAAATAGCCGAAGGCGGTTACGGTCAGATATATAAAGCAATTGAATCGAAGACGAAATTAGAAGTAGCATTGAAAATCGAATTAATTACGCCGAGATCCGACGAAACCGAAAGTATTGTTTTACAAAGAGTTCAAGGTCGCCGACATTGTCCGATATTGTATTCTTACGGTGCCACGACAACGTTTACGTATACAGTTATGCAATTATTGGGCAAAAATTTGTCCGAACTTCGTAAGTCGTGCTCTTTATCGCCGCCAAGATTGTCGATCGGTTCGGTTTACCGCGCAGCGATACAGTGTCTTAAAGGTATCGAAGAACTGCACTCGACTGGTTTCCTTCATCGAGATATCAAGCCCTCAAATTTCGCAATTGGAAAGGAAATGCAAGATTCGCATATGGTTTATTTGTTGGATTACGGTTTGTGTCGTGAATTCGTTAGTGCGAACGGAACGTTGAAACCGAGTCGAAATATTGTTGGATTCCGCGGAACTGTCAGATACGCTTCAATAAACGCCCATTATAGGAAAGATCTTTCACGTCGAGACGACCTTTGGTCATTATTTTATTCCTTCATCGAACTACTTACCGGCTCTATTCCGTGGCGAATGACGAACGATAAAGAAGCAGTGCTTAAATTGAAACTCGAGTTTGCGCCGAAAATTCTCTCCAGTTTTCACCCACCGCATTTAAATTTATTCGTTGACGAAATTGAAAGGTTAGATTTTCTCGATAAACCCAACTATGATACGATGTACCGGATAATCGAACGATATTTGAAACAAATTAATGTAAATATGTCCGATACGTATGACTGGCATTTGTTGAATTGCAGATCGTTACTTCATTGGTCCCATTCGAAAATTGCACCGGTTGTTCCAACATAAATGAAGTTAATTGTTCTCATTAAACATCTTAGTTATTTATAGTCGCAATCGAAATTTGTTTTTAATTTGATTACTAATCATTGTTAAGTAATAATGGGCCACTTGTTGTTGTTCATACCTGAAAAAAAAGTTGTTTTTTGTTTCGGAATTTCGAAAATATCTCGATTAAATTTGACAAATTGTGCTATTACAACCTGAGCAATCACATTTCAAGTCACGATGTTGTACAAATGAAAAAAGATTTACGGACCATCAATATGATATAGTTAGATTTCAAAACAGCGAATAGTTTTTACACTTATTTTGCTTTCGTACTTTGTCAGAAATTATAACATGAAAAGCATTATTAGTTTTATAATGTGTTCTCGCGAAATGAAATTAATTTTACTTTAAATCAGAAAATTTTACAAAATTCACGTCTTCAACGAAATTGAAAACGCGTTTTCTTGATACACTGAAATAGGACAGTCTTTTAAAGGAAATTTGCTTATATATGAACAAAACAGTCAACGAACAGGCTAAGTGAAATATGCCACAGTCCACAACTCGCGCGATACAGCGTAAATTATAAACTCAGAAATAACGCGTAAAATTATGTTACATTCAAAGAAATAATAACAAAATAGAAATGACCATCAATTAAAATTTTGTTGCGCCTCTGTGTAATAAACAAACACACCTGAAATCAACAAACTGTTAAAAGTACGACGAAATCAAATTGTAACAATCTTTCAAGGAATGCCATTTAGATACAAATAATAACAATAAAAAAACACAAATGAAAACATAAAATTTCCTGAGATAAAATTCTGACGAAACCAAAAATGTGCAAAAGAGATTTTGGGGCAAGATAATTACAAAAACTAACAAAACGTCTGACGTTGGTAACACGATTTCAATCAAGTTATCTTTGGACTTGCGGCGTGCTAATATCGCAAGCACTATTCGAATAGCTAAATTGTACTTCAAGCCTGAAATTGCTTAAAGCTATCAATTGCAAAAAACAAGCAAGCATATTAAAGAATACCTTAATCTTTTGTGAGCTTCCTTGTCGGAGCTAGATTCGGGTGCTTCGCATTCGTAAGATGCCAGTTGAAGACCTAAAGATTTGAATTATAACTTGGAAATTAAAAAATCTCGAAAATTTACTTTTCTCATTATAAACAGGACTCGTGAGAATGTATTGAAGCAATTCCTCGTTTTTATCAAAAGGACACTAAAATGGTAAAATAAATGACTCTGATTTCTATTATGTACTTTCTGTACTATCTACCTCGACATCTTTCCATTGCAAAAATGTTCTCATGTGTTGAGCAAATTCAGAAAACATCTGAAAAACACATAAAAAAATTGAAAATTTGATTTTCACGGTGTGATTTAGGCTTAAAACAATAAAAAAACTTACAGCGACGTTTAATTGACTATTTGATAAAGGGTTTTTACAATATTCATAAAATGACAACAAATCCCTGAATAATATCCCGAAAGCTGGAATAACAATCTAAAACAAAGAAACGTTTCAACAATCGTTAAGAGAAGTTTCTTCAAGCTATTGAAAAACAATTTTACTTTTTCACAAGGTTTTTTAGCACCTTCCGAGCGCCACATTGCAGCTTTGAGCGTGGATCTGTAGCTGAGAAAGTTACCACCAGGATCCGTTTGATGTTCTAATATTTTCCACTTGCTAGTATTAATTTTCGACCACGTTTTTCTTAGCCTGCGTACTGGATTCATGTCGATCGCTCCTTTAGAAGAAGATGGGATAATATTTTAGCAAAAAGTTTGCTTATTGGTAGTTTGCCATTTTAATTAATGAAAAGTAAATAGTGTTAAGCGGGTTTTTGACTTTATCAAAAGCAAACAAAGTTAACCCACAAAAGGTGCCAACCTCGTACATTTTTATCAATTTTTGCTAACCCAAACTCAAGCAAACCGAAAAGCAAAATTGTAGTGCCGATTTATGACGGTGGGGAATATTTTTTCGAAACATCGAATATGTACACTGTTTCATTACCAGCAATAGCCACAAGCGAATTAAAATTGCCCATGTTGAAACATTCTTTGGCGACATCGATGAAAAATTCAATAACTTTCACCCGATGTTTCTTTTTTAAATGCTAGCAATAAATGACAATTTTTTACGATAAATCGTAAAACAAATTTTGGCCCAAGTAAAATATTTACTCGGCAAATTTCCGTCGCAACTAAGAAACTCAAACGGTTGCACCATTCAATATAATGTTCAATGTTTCTCGTCGTTTTAGCTTTTGTAGTTGAGTGATTCATTAACTGAAAATAGAGAAACGTTACCACATAATGCAATGATCCAGCTATTTTAGTTGAAAATGGGCGAAAAAATGTCCAAAATGAAATGCATGATAGAATTGAATAAAATACTGAACGGAAATGTAACTCACAAACGCCGCTGTATCTTTGGATGAACATTCTTTGGCGAAGGCGTAAACGAATTCTTCGGCACCGATCATACTTAATCTTTCCTGAAACGAAGCAAATAATCTTTTCATCGTTTCACGGTCGCTCAGACAAACATGTAGACAAAATCTACAGTTTCTAACGAACGAAGAAAACTATTTAACCGTCACTTTTTTCAACCCGATGACAAACAGGCTCGATTACTGAAGAAGAAAAAAATTTCTAATAAACTTACCAATTCAATATGCGTTAACTGTTGAGCGACTATCGGCGGACTTGAACATTTTTCGACGATACCCGTCTGCGAACAAGGTCGGCACAAAATTAGGTATTGTCAAAATCATTTTTCGATCTTTCGAACGTAAACTATGTCTATATACTTGAAAGATGAAAAAACTCACAAAAATTTCCGAAGGCCAAACTGAACCACCGATTTCTCGCTGCAGTTCATTTAACGCATTTTCGTAACGTTCCAATTTTGATATCTTAATAAGAAAAATATTTGTTAAACAAATATGACGAATAGAAATTAAATCTGGTTTGAAAGTCAAATGTGTCTAATCATCGACCAAACGTGGCAAGAAATTTGTTTGTTTTACCTTATTGTTCACGTTTTGCAAAATATTAGAACGGTATGTTCGAACGGTTGGATCATTCGTGCAACAAACGTCTAAAATTTCCTTCATACGAGCTTTCGTTTGCGTTTGCGAGAAATCATACGGAAATGTGTCGGTCCACTCGGCCAATAATGTCATTACGTTATTAAAGAACTTTCTTTTGGATTCCTGCACCGAAGATGAAATGCATACTTTCTTTCCAGCATTCATTACATAAAAAACAGAGAAACTAAATAAGTTACTTTTCGGAACGTTTCGTTGGCAGGTTTTTGTTCGTGAATGCAACTTTGCAATAATTCATGCAACAAATCGGAAGGACTTATGAACATTCGAGCGTTAAGCAAAAATGTAAAAATATAAGATTTATCCGGATAATAATCCTTTCTAGGCATCAAACGTTTGATTAACGCGGAAAGAGTGCCACTAATCAATATGCCATTTTCATCCACGACAATATCCTAGAAAATTACGAAATTTGTAAAGCTAGCAAAATCAATGTAACGATTGGGAAATCTTAAAGATATGAACGAATTTAGCAGGATGTTGAAAAATTTTGCAATACATACCATTGCAACAAATGTCAATAAAAAAAACTGAAAAACGAAAAAACGAAAAAACCAACTTAGACATTCTTATCGTCGTTCACACAAAGTCTTTTAGGAACAGCTATTCGCAGATTGTGGCTTCTTTAACGAAACTTTGAGACAAGTTTACTTCTTGAAAAGTATGTCATAACTCTTCGAGAAAACTAACTTTTTTCCAATCATATAAAAGACTAACTTCGACTTTCTCTTGTCCATTAATAATATGTTTCTTGATGCTAATCGTAGGCGATTCTTTGTTCAAATGCAAGGAAGCCATGTCTTTCGTCGAATCGCCGTTTATCAACAGTCCGTTACTTTCTCTAGGCGCAATTGCCATAGCGGCAGCGGTGGTGCTGTTGAACTGAGCAATGTGCTTAAATCGAAAAATAAGCAGTTCGGCAAGTGGCTAAACGCGAACAAAACTAAAGCAAACACTGGACAAATTCCAAGTGCTGCAAAGGTAGTATTCTACGGAACATTTGCGAGTGAATAGATTGAAAGTAGAGCGCAAAATGGAAGATCTTTGCAACCGTAAACAACGCGGGTGGTCAAATTTTATAACGCTAATACGCCGCGACAAGCGAATCGGATACCGCTAACCACATAACGGCGATGAAAATTTATAAAAGTCGACAGGAAAACTGATGTAATTTGCAAAAATATAGTTCAATACGATACCAATACAGCAGGTTAACTTATTACATAACTTTCCACTTTGTTGTTACTACAGTATTACCCGTCTCTAAACAACATATCGTAAGAATCACATCGTTTTTCGAAATTGCCTAAACACGTTGAAAAAACTAAGCTGCGGTAAAATCTGATAAACGAGGTGTAACAAAAGCACGAAAAAACAGCAAAACGAATTCGTTGAATTAATTTTCGAACCGGTGCGATAAGAGAAAAACGAAAAAACTGAACCGACCAATAACATAGACGAACGGCGACGCTTGCTCGAATCAAACGCCGACCGATCGGCGGCGATACGTGAAACTAGGCAAATGGGCGATTAATCGAAAACCGTTGGAAAAACCTAACGCAAAAACCCGATAGAGCAAAACCACTTATCCGCTATCAAACATCTTTTTTGCCTTTGGGTCGAGAGCCTCGGATTCAATTGGGAACGACCCAGACATTTTTAAAACGGCTCCGTTTCTAACAAACCTCCCTAAAGTCTCTCGCAGCTCGATAAAACTAATTGAAACCAGATCATCGTTTCGAATAGACCGAGACCCGAAGTGAAAGCTTAAGCTCGAAGCGATTTTCAATGAAACGCGATAGGATGTTTAGCAGAAAACAAAGAGAAACTGTCGGAGAATAGAGAAAAACGTTTTCAAAACTATACGTAATAAACGTTCGGCGACTGTGCTGGCGAAGAAGTTTTCGGAATGAACAAGGAAGGTATCAGGTCGAAAGTACACTATAAAACGACGTCTATCAAATAAATTGGGAACATTTGTATGATCGAACATTATTTAACGTAAATCGCAGCGATAAACGGTAGTAACCGAACCATCTGAGGAGATCGAAAACAGCGATCTAGCCAAGATCGACCAACGGACGACAAAAAAGACGACGGCGGGTCGGTCACAATTGTCAAAAACTCAATTGGATCGTCGTCGTCGTTGTCGTCGTCCGTTTCAGCTGCCCATGCGACGATGCATAGCGAAGAGACCCGCGTAGTCGTGTTTACATATTGTGACACGTTTTTTCGACCACATATCTCGACTAGCATCTCGTCGTCGACTGTGAAAACAAAAACGAAGACAGCCATCGTGTCGGCACAATGGCGAAAAAAACATGGTTACCATTTGCATTAGTGTTATACTACTGAATCTACAACGCCGGAGACCAGGGTTTTTTCAGGTGCTTAGAAGATATATTTTCTTATCCAAATAAACAGAATAGAATGAGACCTAACGAATTCTCTTCGACAGATGAAATACTATGCGAAGATAACTAATCTTGACAACATAACTGATAACGAAAACCATTCGAGCAAAAAATCGAGACATATAAAGAAGTGTTGCAGCGAAACAGATTATAACAGAACGAACTTCGAAAAGACTCACGAAATTGAACCAACAATTATTGAAGGTCAAACGATTCTCACTCAAACAGACGTAAAATATTATAACAACAGAAAAACGATCGAGGCGTGCAGTAAAGGTATCGAAATAAAACTGCGATCCCCATAGGTAAGAAGTACAAGGACGGAAAATTGGCTACGCCTGAAACATACGGGGAAGAAAATAAGAATACAGTACTCAAAGAAATTTCGTATTACAATGATTCGAAAATAGGAAAAATAGAATTTTTTAAACTGAAGATCGTTTGCGAAACAGCCTAGCGTGTCGAAACTAATGGATTCGTCAAAAAAAATGGTTCAAATTGGTTTTATTTACCCTTCTCATTGTGTACTAATTAATTAGCGTCGGTTTCGACTGCACGCTCAAATTTTTCCAACCAAATTAGGATCATAAATAATGCAATAACACAATACGCAAAATACCTGCGAGAAAGATGAAATCAAATGTAACTTGTTTCAATGATACACATAAAATAGAATGAAAAACTTAAACGAGGATTCTAAAACTTGTTTCTATTACATTCCCGTTATTCGCAGCGAAAATCCCCAACAGCTGCGATTATTATAACAAAAAGTTGAAATAATAAGTCCTATTGAAAGATTCAGAACGTTATAATAGAAAAACGTAACAAAGTCGTTGAATGCACTAGAATTCGGTTTTTATTTTAATTTTGGGGATCGAAAAGCAGTCGGCGAAATGGTTTATCTGAGTCACTTTTATGAATCATTACGGTCTCGTTGGGTGGTCGATGGTAAATCTCATCCGACGCCGATCACCCTTCTAGACTGCTTCAAATCTAATCCGAACTCGAACGCCGCTAGCAGATGGCGCCGGTTAAATGGAGGAAAAAAATAAACAACTTTCGCTGGGGTCCGCGACAGCCATGCTGTTTTTTGTCGCTCTGTTTACGGACGTGTATCGTGAATAGGACGCCAATGATTGATCTGTCGTCTGAAGCAAAACCGAAATGAAATCAAGAAGGTATCCAGAACGGTAACCAGTTGGTATTTTTTTGTCGGATTAAATGCAAAAACACCCTTCGAATCTCGTTCAATTTGCGCTTCACTTGAAAAAAAAGTTGTTTTCACGCCCGCAGTGTGTTAGAAAACGGAATGTTGCGGATGAAAAAATTCACCAAAAACCAAGCGGCTTTGAACGTCCACGAGGACGATGAGGATGCAAAAATTGCTCGGTTCTTCATTTTCCAATGACTATTTTTAAGGACAGTTGGATCAATAAGGCGACAGATGAGAAGGGTCTCCGACTCATTTAATGCGAGAGCTACGTCCTATTTTTAGACGAATATATACTATATGTATTCGTTCGCCACCTTTCTTCTTACATTTTCAAGCAATGTTCAACAGGTGCGCATTAAATTAAGGTAACATCTTTCAATAAGTAAACCATAAATGTAACTCAAAAACAAAATATGAAGCGGAATTTCATTCATTGCCTACCTGCTGAGATATCTTTTCATCGTTATTCGATGTTGAAAACATTTTTCTAAATTATAATTCGAATTTCCAATAAATTCCTGAGAAATAAAATATATCTGCGGATTTTAAACTAAGCGGACAGAAACGTTTCGAAAAATTAAAAGTGTTTACAAGTTCATAAAGCGAAGTATTATTTATTGTCAAACAGAAAGTCGAACGTAGTTTGATTATTGCACTAGCAGAATCCGAAACGAAAAAGTACACTACGCGCGAATGTTGCTTCGAGTTTTTCGCTCAAATCAAAAGGGTAAAGACGAGGTTGATGGAAAACGAGGGACGGATATGCTTTAACGTATGGGAAACGTTGCGTCGTCATTAATTTTCACCAACCGGAATAGTCGGAACTCGTTATTCGATAACAACACCCTATAGCCGAGCATAAAACGTGCGCGTACGTTTTCGTTTCGCGCTCAATGAAAACGGGCGAAGATTACTGAGGGATAGACGAAATTACGCGAAGATTCGCAATTTTCGAACCAATCACCCTCTCCCTCTCTGCGATGTGTCTCCCTCACTCCCTCAGCCTCCAACCAAATAATGAACCTATCCCAAACCTGTCGTCGCCTGCTCGCAATTCGTTCGTTTATGTTTCGTTGTGGGTTTTTTTGACGACACCATCATCGCCGAGACATTGTCTACTCATTTTTAGTGCTGGTGTTATGACAGGTGCTAGCTAGCATCCAGACTACTACGTAAACATAATGCGAACTTTTTATAACTTCCGCACCCCCCCCCCCCACCCCGTAACGAAAACTTCTTTGGTCTCAGTATTGACTTAACGATCATCAAAAGCCTTCCGACGACAGTCCCGAAATAGTATCATTCACTTTTTAACAAAAATATCCTGCTGAAAACAATATTAATGAATGAACAAATGAACAAACAGACTATTGTTCGTATCTATTTAAGAATAAGTGGCAAAACAAAGAAAAATACTGAAACAATTCAACGTACACGGAGATCTTAGGACTAACTTTGTTGAGCTCCGATTGATTTCTTAAAAAAACCTGTTTGCAGATGACGAAAACTATTTGACAAATAAAACTATTGTCCACATGCGCAATTTCTTTGGGGTTGTCGTAATTTTCACGATTACAAAATGTCGTCGTCGTGTGTCAAGTTTAATAAAACTGACACCTCGTCGGATGCAAAGAATGGAAACGACCGAAGAAGACCTCTTTTGCTAAACTAAGAAACTTCAGACGCAAGTTAAAAATGTGCTACCTGTCGTTGAATTAAAGGCGAATTCTTCGGTTGAAAATTCAGATATAGCGACTGAAAAAGGAAACAAAACTACAGTAATATAATGACGGAATTTTTGAAAAAGAGTTCATGGCACCAATTCTTGAATGTCATTCTACATAATTGAAATATGTTTCAAATTTCCTTTGATAGACCGACTGGTAAAAACACAAAATAACGTTATCTGAGTTCAGAAATTGTTTTGCTATATCAATACGTGATTCAAGAATTAGGTTTTATCATTGACATTTTGCATGCAAAAAGTATAATCTACACTCACCGAACGCCCGACATGTTTATTCACTCGTTTTTCGATTGAGATTTTTAGCCATTGTAATCTCGTCCGTTCTTGTTCTATGTGAAGACTCGCGTTCTGTAACGAGAAAAGCATTACGAAAAAAGTTTCGTCATTTCAGTACTAGACGAATACAAAATCTTCATTCAATTTGTTCGAACGATAGACTTTATTTCTACCTTCGTTCTATTAGATGTATAGGTTACGTTTCCAGAAAGGACCCGGATAAAAGGTTGAATTACTGATCGACATCATAAAGCAAACGCAAAAGCCAGAACGTCTGAAAATTCTTGATCGTATCAAAAACCCACTTCGTCGCTGTACATACTACGCTTCTCATAGACTTTGTAATAATACGATGGAATAATTTTTATATTCTTGCGTCTTTCCCGAAACGCACAGCTTGCTAACAACAAACTTATGATAGAGCTGTGCATGGGATATCTATAGAGACGCGGTGTATTCAGAAAGGAAACCCTTATTCTTGTGGGCGTTATTTCAGCAAAAACCTTATTTCACCGGATTTAACGCGCTATTCAATGATTTCAGCTTCTTCCTGCCGTAAACGCTTGCAAAACCATTGTGCACGAGCTTGAAGAACGCGAGAATAGTAAAAACTTTTTTGGATCACTAACTACTAAACTTGACGAGAAATCGACAAAAAAAGGTTTTATGGCGTTAAGTCCTAGTCCGAGAAAATCCGTTTACGATGCACTGAAAGAAGCCGGTCGACGTACCAGCAGAGCCACTATCGAGGCGACCAAACGACTCAGCGGTCAAGTGGTACTGTCGGCCGACGCCGACGCTCAAAAATTTTTGGAATGTTCCATGTTAACCGATATTGGCAATTTGACGCTGAAATGCGACGATATCAAAGCTTTCCACAGCATTATGCCGCAATTTTTGCTCACACAAGATTTCGCCGACGTACCGTTCAAGATCGAAGATGGCGAACACCAAACTACAGTATTCCAGGCTCATTTGACTTCGGAAGAGTTCATCGTCGAATCCATGGACGGCAAACCGATACTATCGGTGGTGTTCGCAAACGACACCCATCATACCACGGATCTTCAAGCTATCGGGCAAATTAAGCATCCGACGTACGGTATACAACTGTACCGTATTATGCAATTGTTTAACGCCACTGGGCATAATGAAAAGTTCGTCGTACGTAAAACCAGCGACCACTGTAACGAACCTTTCATGCGCATTTCGGTGCGAAAACCGTTTACGTACAAACTCGGTAAATGGCTCGGTCTCATGATGGATTCCCGTCAATTCAAGTGTTCAACGGGCGAAAAATCCGTTGCTAAAATTCGTCCGAAAATCGGATGGAATGCTAGAAATTTGGGTTATCATATACGTTATACGGACGATAATAAAAATTACACGGTGAAAACTGTATGCGTGGCGTTTACTTTGATGATGTTTTTAAAATTTTCTCCCCTCGACTTCGAACGCTTATTGACATCGTAAACGTTTTTTCTGTCACTTTTCGGATGGTGTCAAATATGCTATTTATATATTTTTTCGGTCTTATTGGTCAATTTTTGAATTGCTTTCTCTTACATTACCAGCTCAACGGGTTTTCATGTGAATAAAAGTTTTTATCACAGTTAAAGGTACGAACCTCTATGTAGCGAAGAGGTCAAAAATTTGATTAGCTTACCCGAAACCGATCTCTAAAATCCCACCAACTCTTCGATAGCAAATGTGGTGGTGAATGCCAACAGAATCTTTCCGTATTTAGCTCTGAATCTTCCGATAATGCTCTCCATATTGAACTCATTTCGCAAAATTATTTCTTCCAATAAAATGTTTTTACGCAATAATATCCTTGCCGTTGTATAAAATAAAATCTTTGAGAACCTGTTTCGCTAAAATGCACCTGTTCCATTAAAACTACCGACTGACCGTTCATTATTCAACGACTAGCCATAAGCTTGGACGGTACTCGTGAAGCTCAGTTTCGAGAAATATTCGCAAACCAATGGCTCTCGAAGCTGAGAACCGTTGGTCAAACGGGCACCGGCTAGCCGCTGACCTGTTCGTTCGTACGCAAACGAAAGTGACCACCATTCGAATTCTCAAAGGTCCATTTCGTCCGATGTGACCGCTGAATATGAACATTCAAAAAATAAATAAAAACCTCGTTTTTCATACTGGTTTTCGGTTGCAGCTTGTACTAATTGTTGTACATATTTGTTTAATGGGTAACATTTTTAGACTAGGTTAAACATGAAATATTTTTCATGTGCATGCACTTACTAACAAAATGGAACGCAATGGGAAACGATGTACTCTTTTTTCCATTTTTCGAGTTTGTTGAAATAGAGATTGACACATTTTGTGAACTCACACAAGGAGATTTTCGGCCAGACTTTTCGTCGACCAAATACTTCAAGAAGATCAAAAATGCACTTGAACTTGATTAACTTTTTCGTACAATTGCGTTCGAAAATGAATTGTTAGACAATAATAACTTTTTTTGTGTATTGTAAGTAATAAATTTTCAATACTGTCCAAAAAACTAAGCGTATCGTAAAAGATATTAATTAGCTGAAAAAATAAGTAGCATATCTCAATTCTGAGCAAAAAGCTGACTGTAAATACGATTTTAAATTAAATTTTTTAAAGTTTCGTTTTTTTTGGAATTTTGAAAAGAGCGGTTTGATGTTCTGCGCGATATGTTCATATTCACATATTAAACTGAACCTAACTTTATTATCACAAGACGCTACATTGGCACGAACAAATTTTAATTCGTTGAAAGTATTTTTTCTTGTATGAATTTAAAAAGTGCCGTTTATTTTTTCCAATCCTTGATTTCAAAAGTCTCAATTTGACAACAACTAAAAGTAATTAATGTTCCAAATTTTAATTCTGTTTTTCGTGGGCATTGGTCTGTTAATTATTCTATTGAAATAAATGATGACTGAGTTTTTAAAAGCTACACATCTCAGCTGACGGACTGTTTGATGAGTACAATTTTTGTATCTGATAATTTTTTTTATTAATTATTGTTTTCTGTTTGAATTTTATGTATTTACTGTTTAAAATACTTTTCTTTTTAGGCTTTACCTATACGTAGCTCGCGGAACAGTGAACTTCGCAAAAATCATATTTAATGAATGATAAATTTTGTTGAAATTTTCTCTCTTTTTTAGACTTCTTTGTCTTTGTGATGTTAATGTTAATAGTTTATATTGCAAATTTTGGCAAACATTACAATTATTTTAACTTTGTTTTGTTTATAGACTGAGCACAAATTTAAGGTTACAAATCAGAAATAAAACAAGTAGATAGCACGGCGAATAGCAAAACTAGTCTGTCCGCAGAAATAAAATAAAAAAGGCATAAACACAAAATTGATCTTTTACGATACAGAAAATTGTATTTTTACGATAATGGTGCATTTTGCCTCTTGTCTTGGTTTTGGGACCGATTATCTTGTTGAATTTGTGGTTGAAGAATGTCTAAAGGGGCCTTTTCTTGAAACGATGTCGCGAAACCGCTGTCACTGGAACCGGAACCATTTGACCATTCTGAAATAAATACTTATTACACACACAAATGCTGTAACAATTTTCAATTTTCAATCAACCTCTCGTCTTTCTTTTTGACTAGCTCTTTTTGGACTTTTTCTTCGACTTTGACTTTCGGCTTTTCGATTTTGACCTTCCTCTCGGTTTCGATTTAGGTTCGCTTTTCGGATATTTTTTCTGCTTCTTTATCTTTGATGGTGTATCGCTCGATGCTGCATTGTATGAAATTTCGTAAAGTCTCTGGTTTTCGCTAAGCACGTAACCAATGCCTGTACCTATTGCTAACATGACGAAGGCAATGACAGTCACATAGTCGTCACTTTCCACGCCCATCGTAGGGGGACGCGGAGACTGGTCAAAGGACTAATAACAAATCTTTTTGCAAGCGGACTAATTTGAATGAGCCGACCACTGTAAACTGCTGTGGCTCTATGGTTGGTTACACGCTTGGAAACAAAGTTAAATCAAAATAAACACGTAAATAAATTTAACACGCATGAACTACGATTTACAAACAAAATTTACCGTCAAAATGACTTATAAATGCCTCTCAAAGCGTTCAATTCTCCTCTTCACTAGAATATAGCCAAAAAATGGAATTTCAATGACAATACTTTGTTGTTTTAGTGGTAAAATATGTTTCTTTTTAAAATATAAAGAAACTATTAATAATAGTAATAATAACATAATAATTGCATTTGTAAATTTCATCGACTTTAAAAATAGTTCAAAGTTCAATAGATTTTTCAGCGGTTGATCTAGTTTACACCCACATTGAAAATCAGACTTTCTTCAGTTTAGTTGCTTACCATCACATCAAGGTGGACGGTTGTGTCTTTTTGGTGTTTGCTTTCAAAATGTCGAATGACGAGACCGAGGCAGCGACTTCTTCGATCACCACCATCAACATTAAATCACAACTCAATGCGACCGATGGTCACGATCACTTCACGCCAATCGTCGAACAGATTATGGCCAGAGAAAAAGAGAACATGGAAGGTGTCAAACGATTGCGCGATATGATTACGAAAGAAAGAAAAAAATACGTGGAAATGAAATTTGCTTTAGAGGTATTGTAATAATATTAACTTATATATAATTTGTTTTCTTGGTATTTGAATAGTTTTTTAGACTAAATTTCAAAGAGGTGAACATTTGTCAAGAGAAAACGAAGCAGTCCGTGACGGTTTAAAGGATGCTTTAGACGAGTTAAAAAAATTGGCGGCAACGAAACCAAAGACGCGCGATAGACAATCACCGCAACGAGAACCGCAACGCGAAACCAGAAGATACGATCCTGAAGAAGACTATGAACCGATTTTGCAACGACTAAAGCGCATCATGAACGAGTTACTTGCGGATATCCGAAGGAAAGAAGACTATTTGGCTAAGCGTCCACTCGATAAAGGAAGCGGCGATCGCGATCGACGTGTCTCATCAGAGGAAATGCAAAAAGAACTAGAAAACTACCGACAGCTACTTGAAGATTTGATAAAACTTGAAAAAGAATGGGTAAACAAACTTGGAACTTTGCTGAAGTAAGATCGTTTATCATCACCTATTTCTTTAAGGATGATATTCGATTAACGCATTTGTGTCTTAGGAAATATGTCAAAATCGACAGCGATCGAAAACTCACCACTTTCCAGCAGGGTTTGTTACGAATCATTGATTTGATCGACGAACGTCTGGCTCTCGAATTGGAACTCGAAAAATTGAAACAAAGGAGAAAAGAACTCTATGACATGAAACGGTTGCACGATTTAGTTGCGAAACGCTTGCAAGACAGAAAACCGTTGGACGCTTTGCCGAGCAAAATACGAAGAGAACTGGAACAAATCACAAAGAAAAGGGGAAAACCCGATCCGTTGCCCGCAGTCGATCAAGATCTGGCGAAAGATTTGCAATCGATGTACGATTGGGGATGCAAAGAGTACAAGCGAGGCGAACAATTACTGAAAGACTTAGCTAGACATTTGGCGGAAGCGAAAGAGAAAATGGAACGGGACGAAAAGGCGAGAAGGCAGAATCGACAATCGAAAGCCGAAGAACTCCACAATGCAGCCATTAAATTAGCCAAATTAGATGCCGAAAACGTAAACCTACGATCGCAACTCGAACGAATCAGACAAAGTATGGATGCCAGCAGTGATCAAACGCGACAAATTTCTACCGAAATCAAAACACTTCTCGAAACAAATAAAGTGCGCGACGACTCGTTAGGCAAAAATAGAATCAAGATTGAAAAAGATATCGACAGTGAAAACGAAAAGCGACGTCAAAACGAAGCAGCCATCGATAAATTGGATCGTGCGAAACTGCGTCAGGAAGATGAACTGAAGAAATTGGAACAGCAAATACGAGACCAGAAATTCAAAGATGGGCAGCGTACGCCGAATCGCCAAGAACGTTTGGATAAATTGCGACGAGAAAAGGACGAACTAAAAAGTAAATTGCAGAAGTATCCAGCTAAAGCAAAGCCGCCGAAAGGACCGATGAAATTCAACAACGCCCAAAAACAACGCCTAGATAAAGCCGAAGGTGCACTGCGTAGTAAAAACGATAAATTGAAGGATATGGAAAGAGATTGCGACGAATTTCGACGACGCATGAAACAATACGACGTGGAAATGAAAGCCATCAAAGCCGATTTGGATCGAAAATTGAGCTTCAACGATGCATTGCAACGACGTTTGGAAGAAGAAAATGCGAGACTCGCTAATTTAAAGGCCGAATTGAAAAAACAACAGGACAAATCCTTGGAAGCAAGTCGCAAACAATTCGAACAGCAACCAAATCGACAAATTACATCGAGTCCAATCGTCTTTGAAAATAAACACGAAACATTTTTTAGCAACAGCGGTCAGAAACCCAGCTGAATCATGATTATAATATTTTTAATACTAACTTGTTTTTTGAAACACTGCCCTTTATTTTCTTTAATATTGGTTAAACATTGTTGCTCTAAAGTTGATTCGTATGTTTTTCGATTAAAGTTTTATTTTATTTTGAAGGTGTTCTTGATTTTGAATCGTGCAGTTAATTCCCGCTGCAAGAAAACTAACCATGCCAATACAAAAATGTAACTATTGTCACAAGAATCAGGCTCGTTAATAATGAAGTACACTAACCAAAGCTACAATAGCCTCGCGTGCACAGGTGAAGCAGTGAGTCAATCAGACGAAGTTACAATTTATAATTTGGTTGTCGATCATCACGGTGAACGGTTGTGTCGATTTGTGTTTGCTTTCAAAATGTGGAACGACGAGATCGAGGCAGCGACTTCTTCGATCACCACCATCAACGTTAAATCACAACTCAATGCGACCGATGGTCACGACTATTTCACGCCGATCGTCGAATAGATTATGGCAGAGAAAAAGAGAACATGGAAGGTGTCAAAACGATTGCGCGATATGAAAACGAAAGAAAAAAATACGTGGAAATTAAATTTTATAATACAAGAGATAATAAAATCAACTTTAATATTACATGATTTTCTACGAATAATTACTGTAGTATTTTACACTATCTTAGACATTCCTGCGTTCTTAATTATTAACAATGAACAAGTTTCGTGCATATATTTCGACACGATGAGATAGTTTGAAATGCAAAACCATTACAAACGGTTGACGAACAAAAAATCTTTTAAAGACGTCCACAAGTTACTATCGTGATATAAATAAGTCATCGAACCGCGCAAAGATGGCTGCAAAGTGTCTTTCTCGTATTCGAACAAATACAGCACTGTGCCCCACACGAAGGCAGCGAACCAAGGAAAAACTGTGAAAGACGGTTGTTTGATTATTTCCCGTTTTACGCACCATTTTGCTAAGCCGACGGTGATACGTGACAATAAGTAGAGATTAATCTGAAAATTGGAAACAAACTACATACTTAATTTAAATCAACGAGTAGTATTTTAATAAAAATGAAATGTTCAACCTGCATATTGACATTATTGTAGTCGCCAAAGACAAAATAACCGACGATAAATGCAGCTAAAAAGGAATGTATCGGTCGTTTTTGCGATTCTATCTTTTCCGCCGCGCCAGTGAGCAACTTGTAGCAAAAAACGAATGTAGATAAGTTTCGAGCATGTGTGTAAGTGAGCCGTGCAACGAGTTTTAACTTTTCGATCAGCCTATAATTAGGTCAAAATGTGAAACATATTTAAGCATAAACATAAAAACAACTATAATTTACACTACTTTCCACGATTAAATAAAAACGTCATAACCAGCGCATGGGGAGCTCGAATTCGTACGCCATATCTAAAATCGCATGCAATTTCTTCTTATTAAATGAGTTAAATCATTACAACGTCAAACCATTACACGACACCATTCCGTAAGCCCTTTATCGCCGACAAAACAAATTTCCACTTTTTATTTCGCAAAATTTGATTGATAACGTAATTGGCAATTACGAGTTTGTCTTCCATATTGTTAACTTTCACAGGTTTTCTTTGGCAATTGTGAATTGTATAAATTCGGTTGACAATGAACCGGACTCATAAGTTGAAGGACGATAAAAGAATTCTACTTTTCATTCGTTTTAGATTCTCAATCTGGTTACTACGTATTTCGATAAGTTTACTTCATTTATTTATCGCTTGTTGAAATTTTCATGCCATTTCTCAATATCAAAGTCTGCTTGATTAAAAATGAATAAGGCATGTATCTGAAACACGCAAGTGTGTTTTTTGTAGTGGTCAATAAGCTATTTTCCTAATCATCCTGTAAGTGACTATTGGCACAAAACCCGTTGCCACTTGTCTGGTCCAACATCAAATAAACAATGAACTGCCGATAAAAAACACAAAATGCATGAATTGCTGTTAATTTTATAGTAGTACTTTATTACTCGTGTTTCTAGATCGAGTGTTTATTTATAGTAGTACTTTTTATTACTCGTGCTTTTAGAAATACATGCTGTCGTGAAAGTTTGTATAAATTCCACCTCTCACCCTCATATTTGTTACTTATATATAATACTTTCAACTACATTATTATTGATGTTCGTCAAAAAACATCGTTACTGGGACAAAATAAATTCGTGATATTGTGCATTAACATGTAATGCATGAAACGTAATTCGCAACATAATTTACTTTTATAGTTGTAAAATTTCAGTTTTATTTACATTTTAATGCATTTATTTTACTTAAAATTAATTTGATTTGTCGTTATGCGGTCGTGTTATTAATATCAACTTTCAAAATTAAATTCAATGTTTCGTAAAAAAGTAAATTTCGATGTTACGTAAGACGTTAGAATTTAGTTTTCTTCCAATTATTTTATATTCATTCTATTACTATTTTCAGCCATGCCTACTCAGAGTATAATTAAGCTTCACCAGAACAGTCGTTACGTTAGTCGTTACTTAATGCAATTCATCTTTCGGGAATCAGTGGAACTTGTTTTTATTAATATTATTTGTTCTGATAAAGTGTTAGCCGTCACAAAAACAGAAAGATCAAAGAATATGAAGGTCGAGAATCGCCCAATCAAACTGACGTACAACATAAAACGAAATCAATTCCAAAAAAAACGTCGGGCGATTGCAAGCATGTTGAAAAACAGCATTATTACCACTGCGAATATCTTAATAAATAAAAACGGAAAAATGCCCTGACGTGCAAAAAGGGATACTGTTCTCCCAAGATGTGCAGAACCTTCCGGAAATAAAAGTCAGGAACTAGAGGTTCCTCATGTCAGCAAAAAATTTCGGAAATAAAAATCAGGAACTAGAGGATATTCATATCAGCAAAACCTTTCGGAAATAAAAGACAGGAACTAGAGGTACCTCATACCAGCAGAGTCTTCCAGACATAAAAGATAGGAACTAAATTTAGATGATAAAAAAATTCTTCGAAATTGAAAAAAAACAATATCTGTTCTGTTCCAAACAATAATAATCAATTCAGATTGTCCACATAACCAAAAGACGGCTTGTAATCAGTAGTAGTGCAGTAATGCCCATACAGCGATTTCATATGAATTTTGTGTGTGATCATACTTACTTTCTCTACTTTCATTATAGTTGTCAATAGACTACAGAGTTCTCACTGTATTATAGTCGTTCTAGCCTTACTAACTATAGTTGCCCAGGGACTACATTTGTTCACTAACTATATTTGTCCAATGACTATAGTTACTCACTAACTATAGTTGTTCACTAACCATAGTTGTCAAATGACTCTCTTTGTCTGGTGGTTATTGTTGCTCACTAACTATAGTTGTCCGTGACTATATATAATTGTAGACTAACTATAGTTGTTCGCACTATAGTTGTTCAGTGGCTATGGTTGTTAACTAACTTGACTTGTTCAGTGACTGTTTCTCATTATTCAGTCCAAAAACAAGACAGTATATACAGGCAAAGGCCACACACGTCGCCACCCGATATTGATTGATCTCACCAAACACTCGTTGTCCGCGATTAATAAAGCCTATGTACCGAAATACATTGATAACTTTGAAACTAATTTGCGGCTTAACTAATTAAGTTATCTCGGATTTTGTTTTGTAATCAAATAATCTCAGACAAATAATAGCAAGCTGTACATCGAAAATCGCTTTTTGAGAAACCATTGCGGAATGTCATGAAACATTTTTTGGTAGGAAGTCAACCAATCAGAAGCGAATGTCGCGTAAAATGTCGCTTGAATTCGATCGGCGAGCGAATTTTTTTCCGAATGTTAACATGAATGTCGCGTGAATGTCGTCTAAATGTTGCACGTGATCACACGACGACATTTTGACTGTTGCCTTAATGTCACGTGAATGTCGCATTGAATGTTTCGTTGAATGTTAACTGAAAAGTATTCCTAAATTAAACGGGAACAGTGCTATAAAAAAATATTGATAATAAAGCCAAAAGTCCGGGAAAACAGCAAAAAAATCACAGAATTGTGATAAAATTAAAATACTTGAACTGTAATGTCTTCACCACAAAAACATATTGAATTTGAAAAATTTAATTTTCGTTCTATGACGTGTTGATAGTCAAAATCTAACTTTACTTGCTCAATTTCGAAGCAAAGCAAAGCAAAGCAAATCACAATTTATATTTTAATTGTAGGAAAAATTACTCGTTATTTTCATTTGCTAAATTAATTACACAACCTGTTTACGTACGATCTTCACAGTTACATCAAACATTTCAATCTGCCGATGCTTGCGACGGCTGTCAAAACGAACAGAATCGCTGCAATCCAACAATTGTAAGCCACTTTTGTATAACGATCTTCGATATCGTTCAAATTCCATTCTTCGTATTGCGGCTTGTATCCGAGGTCACCGAACAACGTGGAGCTGTTAACGTAGAAAAATGCACCGAGTATTGCCTGAAATATAAAAAATAACGACAAAATTCATCTGATGAAGATCTATGGATTATCAAAATAGCACTTCAAAAAGAATTCCCCAAATGCTTGTTAATAAAACGCAAATACAATAAGTTGTGTGACAATAACAACTACAAAAACTACAAACTCCCATTTTTTCTTATTGCGTTGAGAGCAAAAATAATAAGTAATTTTGGAATTCAATATTCGTCCGTTATCGCTAAAGTTCTGCCGTTAAGGCAATAGCGAGGTGAAGAACGAGAGAAGATGTATGCAGTTGTGCGTCAAGCTGATCACATTTGAACAGATAACAGCTTAGTCGACGTCGGACATTAAAGTTTTGACGTTATATTGACACAAAATTCGACAAAACAGAACGTAGAAGATAATCACATTTACAGTTTTGCTGAATAACACACATACAAACTTTGATGGTTACAGCATTCAATAGCTTCAAATACTTCATCGTTTTAAAATTATACAGTCCATTCATTATTGCAAACTCAAAAATATTACAGTAAGAATGATGTGCAAGCATAGCGGAAACAATTAATTGAACCATACCATTTTACAAAATGCTTCGCCTAGTGTTTCAGACATATTAGCAGATATATGGACCCTTTTGTAACGTGTAAGTGGTTCAAAATGTGTGTACCACAGTACAGTAGTTGCACATCATTATTACTGTAATATTTTTCAGTTTGCAATTGTGAATGGATTTTATAAACTTTCATACATCTTGAGCCAAATTTATGCACAGACTGCAACGCGATCATAACCTTTGAGTCGGTTCGCTGAAGCTGATAAAACAGTAAAGAGACATTTCCTCTTTCCAATTATCTCGCGTATAACTAATAAATAACGAAAAACTGTTGTATTTTTTACTTAGGTACCGCCAAGAAGCATTTACTGTAATCCGTATTCTTTTAATGGTAAAACTACAATTGGCGACAAGACCATTTTCCAGTAGTGACCAAAAACTAGTTATTACATGAGAAATCAGTTCTAGAAATATTGAGCGAACAGCAAATTGTCATTACGTTTTCTAGAATGTATTTGATATTTCATTTTATAATGTTTTCGCAGTGTAATTTTTCGTCCTAAAATATACAAACTAATTTAGAAGATATACAAATTAAAGTTTGCCAGTTATGCCTCTGCTACACAACCTGAAGCTACTATCTGTCTTCTTTGTACCATGTTTTAATTTTATATGTCAGGGCATGTTATTCCGCAATTATCGGTTGAATTTGCTTCATTTCATTACACATACTGTAGTTCGATGTTAACTCGAAAAAATTAACGAATTATTCCCGTTATTGATCATATTGTTTCCTAGATTTCATTTAGATTTAGATATCACTTGAATTCGCCTGTTTCCTGGAAGCAGTACATTCATAAAACACAATTTTTCCTTCTTGACCGATGACAATTTGAATTGTACTTCCTTCTTCACTGATGCAGCCTGATTTGTGCTTCTCCTATCGGCACATTTTGAACTGTTGACCACGGAAAATATTGCCACGTACATTCATCTTCTTTTCCATGCCATGGAACTATGTTTTTCTCCAACATGATGGCGCTCATGTGTTGACTGACTACAACAGAAAACATTCCTTACACAAAAAAAACGATAACAAAAGTAAAGGTTTACCAAAACGTCTCTCTTTAACGGAACGCGTTGACTGACACGACCCTCTCGACACGATTTGTCAATATCCAGTATTTTTTCGTTATCGCTCACCGATCCGGCCGTTTTTCGTTCCAAAATTGCACGAAAATGTAAAATAAATATCGCACACAAAGTGTCGCACAGACACAACAAATCATACGAACATGAAGAGAAAAATGTGTTGAGTTTCGTACGCTTTGCACCAAAAAAGTTGAGGACAATAAACGCAAAGAAATTTCGGCAAGCAATTATTTGAGAGGAAAACATTTTTTTGTAGTGTTGCGATTGTAGCCGTCAACGCAACCGTACGCGACGAGAAATGAGCTCAAAATGAGATTTATTTTGCTTTACATCATACTCGTTTAGTTCTAAAAATCGTCAAAAAACATACAAAAAGGTGGGCAATTTAAATTCCATATATTCATGAAAGTTAAAAATGTTATAGTCTTAATAATCATCAGCTTTATAAATTCGTATTTTGGAAATTAAATTCGCTGAAGTACTTTAAAACCAAATAGATACGCGATTTATACCCGTGAAAGAAACATGAGAAGCATTTTTTGCTTGACAAACTTGACAGAATTGAGCATTACAATTTAAAATTCAATAAACCACTATCGGGAGCCTTTTCGATGATAATTTTTTGTATTTCTTTGAATTTCGGGTTTCCGGCATCTTTGAGCAACGACAAAATGATGCATTCGCTCGTAGTCAAAAACGCACCAGCTTTTTCCATTTGCCGAAAAGCGAACATTCTAAAAACGCAACAAATTAGTCGATGAACAAAATTAATGTTAAAGTTCATGAATACTGACCGATCGACCGCATTCCTGGAGGATATTGCGTCCACGATCAAATGTACATCGTAACCAATACTCAGCAGGTCGACAGTAGTTTGATATATACATGCGTGAGCTTCGATTCCGCAAAGAATTATCGAAGTAACATCGCCGTGTTTCTCTTTAAGGTGCTTTTCAACCGAATCAACAATCATCGAGAAACACGTTTTCGTAAAGATTGGGACGTTTGCTTCTTTCAGTTTCAGTTCCGAAACGGTTGGACCGAGACCTATAAAATGAAATCAAGTTAATGTACATACATACGGACCAAGGGGACTGTACCCATTTACAGTATCCACTCTTTTCTTGGTTAGTGCAGACAAACGATGCACTTGAAATGAAATTTGCTTTATTGACCTGCCGAACTTTTCAGTGTTTCTAGTTAGAACTATCTTTGTTACCTTTCGGATACTGTTCAGTTGCAACAATGGGCATCTTCAGGACTTGAGCGGCTTGCAACATTCGATTGGAGACATTTATAATTTCGTTAAAATGATTGACGGTCGGACGAAATTTTTCTTGCATATCGCATAAAAATAATGCTGACGTGTTCGGCTTCAAATTGCGTAATTTCGTCGCAATCTCGACTGATTTTTTGATTTTTTGCATTGAAGACATTATTGCTTCTTTTTGGCAATATTTCGGTTTCAAATTTCACACATTTGTCACTAAATGCAAGCAGCTGGCTATATTATTTTGAAGTTAAACATGATGAACATTCTGAAGAACGCACGTTTTCAAAATTTACTAAATATGAAGGAAATTATATGCAATTTTCCAAACATCGAAAATTTCTTTTTGTGCATTAGCATTGAACGTTTTTCATAACAAAATGACAAAAGATTTTATTATTTAAGGAACTAAAATCCGAACACATTTACAAATAATGTACTAATTATTCACAAATGATAAACACACCCATATGAAAATCACTGGCTCGATAAAAATAAAAAGTAAAAGAGATTGGCATTTTTTTAAACTCTAGACACTTGTTCGGATTCGTCGAATGAATTGAAATAATTTTCTCGATCAGTCGACGATGGAATAGAATTCGTTCTCCGTACGGGTGGCGCAGGAGGGAGAATACTATCCATAACATTCGGAAAATCGAAACGACATTTTCGTTGAACGTTTGCAGAATTATAACCGGGAGGAAGCGGCGGCAACTGTTTAGACGGAGGAATCGAATAATGAGATTGTTTTAAATGCCTGTTTGGATTATTTAATATGAATTTTTTTTGGCTGTAAGGCGAATTCTGAGATCCGACGCTGTAACTATCGACTGTGCAATGTCCAGAATCGTTACTATCGCTCGAAACACCGTGAGACATACGAATAATGTTTCCATCGCAAGAATAATTCGACGAAGAATCATTAGAATTAACGGACCCTGAAAGAAAACAAACGAGTCAGATTAAAAATCAAAGTGTAAATATGATCAAACAAAATCACAAACGTTCAATATAGTTGAAAAGAAAATAAACATTCAAACTTAAAACGAAAACAAAGCAAAAGAGCCCGGAAAAGGGTGCACACCTGAGCTTATTAGCATGCGCGTTGAAGGTAATAAAGTAGTCACTGAACTGCTTTCGGCTGTCAAATCTACTGGCATCAAAAGAGGAGGAGTTGTGGAATCGGATTGAGATCGGCCGTAACCATTGGCAGCGGTTTGATGTTGATAATAAAGTCTGTGAGTTCGAAGGGGTGGACAAGGAGATGTCGCGGGACTAGTTGCCTGTCGTGGCACCGCCGACGTCGGTGGCCGCATCCTCGAATGATCAACGAGAGCCAACATTTTTTGAACCGCCTGCGGTGATTCCACGCCTGAATTTGATTCAAAGCTAGTCATAAAGTGAGTCACATTGAAAACTTCTCTTCTAAGATATACCGAATTTCGGACCAGCAATTCGACGAGTTTTATCAGAATTTACAGACAACGACGAACAACTGCTAATTGAAGGTGAAGGCAACGGACGCCTATTTGCAACTTGATGAGCACCTTAAAATTGAAGAAATCGTGGAAGCCTTATGTTCACTTTACAAGCTTTTTCAGCTTTACCCGAACACATCTGAGGTTCACATTCGAAGGACAATTTATCAAGTTCGAATTCATTTTCGATGACTTCTAATGATGCAAGGTACGACTTACAACGACGTACCATTAAAGCCTGAAAAAAACAGCATAAACTTGGTCGAAATAGAAATCAGCTCAGATGTTTTTAAATACCTGTTCGTATAACTTTTTTCGAGGTAATGGAGCTCGATGAACAAACTGTTTTCTCATCGTCGCCACAGAAGCACCACCTTCGAATGTATTCATATGAAGCAGGGCGTCGTTCAAGCGACCAGCACCAGATTGTTCGAACATCGACGAAAGTTCCTGTGTTTTTTAAAAAACCGATCAAAAATTAAAGAATAGAAAAATGTTACTCAATTTGAAACAGTTTTCTTACGTATGGGACAGAAGCGAGTCGAGAAATAGCTCGGATTTCTTTGGATATCATTCGAAGTTTTTCGAAATTCACTAGTCCGTCCGACCACGTTGGATTTCCTTCGTGAATGAAATATAAATCTTTGCGAACAACGGGAAAAAGAGGAATAACGGGTGGGTCGGAAGCCGTTTTATTTAAATGTTGTCTGTATTTGGACATGTTTCGAGAAGGATCCATCAAAAGTTGAAGATCGTCGAACATTTTCACGTATTTCGACGAAACTTTATCCCAGGTTGCGTGCAATCGACGAACAGCGGGTTTTTCTAAACCAGACATAATTGCGAACATGCTGTTAAAGTTTCTGAAATCTCGACATCGACCTAGAAGTACGAATTTAAAGTTAAATGAGTTTGTAAGAAATGCACAACGAAAAATTGCTTACGAGCCAATTTGATAAACTTTTTTATAATTTTTGCTCGTCGCAGGTGATTCTTTTCGTGACAAATTTCCGTTACTACCCACCACATTTCTCGATTCACCAATTCTTCGAAATGAGTCAATTTTTTCCAACCAAATTTCGACTGATGCAAACCGAAAACACTATCGACGTATTCGGTTGGTTCAATCGATGCAAAAAGGGAAAAATCCTGCAACGTCAATTGTGCGGCCAAAATATTGGCGTTTAATTGCAACAAAGACGTTTGGGAATCTTTCAGCAAATCATGAGCCATACCATCTGGAACAAGAGGTTCGGTGGATTTGTTGTTTTTCAAATAGTACCTAAATTTAACAAAAAAAAATACTGGAGAAGACATCAAAGGAATTATGATAAGTTTCACGAAGAAATCGACATGGAACTTCACGAAACATGTTCCTTCAAAACTTATTATATAAAAAACAGGTAACATTGTACATAAACTTACCGACTGTTCAAGGCAATTCTCTCGGCTAAATTTTGCATCTGGTCTGGTAATCGTTTTTGCCTAATAACCCCTTCACTGGCGACACTGACTTCACTCAGAGACCATTCTAAGCTACTCGCATCGGCTGCGGCCATGCCAAATTCTTGAAGAGCCAACTGGACAACATTGTGAGCGGTTGTTTCCTAAAATACACACATATTTATAAATTAGCTTGCTCATATGAACAATAATCGGTGTTTTTACTTTATAAATCGTCAAATATTTAAAGGTTTGATCGACCCGATAAACTTTTAAAACGTGTTCGGGACAAGGGGATCGAATCGGCTGATAATATTGACTGAGACCGTTGACCAAATGTGAAGATAAATCCGGATTAGATCTACTGTGTTTCAAAGGATTGGGCTGCTTGTAAAATCCAGGATCGTAGTCGGCGTGGTCTTCATCTTTTGGCAACAAAGATATACTGCAAAATAATATGTATTGAAATTGACAAACAGTTATATCGTTTATGTGCTAGAAAACCAACTGAATATACCTGTGTCCTTGCTTGATTTTTTTCAAAAGTCTGCCGAATCGACTTATTTCTTTCTCGGACGACTTCATCATTGGAACCATGGAAGTAGTCGTCATTGAATGGTGCAAAACGCTGAACAGCTGAGCATCGGTGCATGAATGAGTATGATGAAGAGTCGGCATCTTTTGACGTTTGTTCACAATCAAATCATTTTTGCTTCCAGTAGATTTATGTCTATGACCGAGAACACTACCCGGAGCATGCGTAATTTCGTCGGTTTTATCGATGGACGATAACATTTCTTTAAATCCCAATAAATTCGATTTAACGTTCATCGATAAATGTGTACTATTTCTTAAAATTTCTAAAGCTTTCTGTTGAGTTATATGTTGAAAATTGTTGTTGTTAACTTCCAAGATCTGAAACATCATTTTTGGGTTTTTTTTGTCAAAATTCAATTCAAATATATTTCGACCGAACAAACCTGATCGCCTCGTTTCAATCCAACTTTTTCTACGTGCGAATTCGGTTCGACTTGAGAAACATAAATGCCATAGCATTTTTCTTGTCCGCCCAAGATCGAAAAATGCAAAATCTCATCTCTATTCGAACGAGTGTACGTTAACGTTCTCGGTCGCGATTTAACGCTACATGCGATATTTAATAGTTGTTGATGATTAGTCATACCCTGTAAAAACAAAATTGCTCACAAAAAAATTAAGATACTTCAAAATAAGACACGGTTTAAACTTTGTCAAACACTCAAGAACGAAAAGAAACCAGAACCATAAAAAAATCATGCTCACTTCCCGTTCGAGAGCTTGTTCAAATAGCTCGAGAAGTTTCATCATTTGCGAGTCGGTTTCGAAATCGTTGAAATGATTATTTACCCATAATAGAACTAATCGAGCCACCTTAAATGCAAATTCGTATTATATTAGTCGACCAAGCAAGCTGTTCATAAAAAACTGTCGTCACTTTTTCTTGCATTCTTAATTCGTTGAACCAATATAAAAATTTGTCGAAAACATCGGTGGGTTTTTTAATGAATGTTCTGTACATGAGTAGAAAATCTTCAACGTAAAATTGATCCAATGTCATTTCTTTGTCGTCGATTAAAGCTTGCAAAAGTTTATCAGGTTTGCCTTTCACTAAAACGTAACCTTCTTTGTTATTGTCGAAAGTTCTACAAAACAAAATGCATCAAACCGAAAAATGTCAATAAAATGTTCATTTCGGTTTCACATGATGACTAATAAATCAAAAATACGACGAATATGATATGAAACGATATTCAAACCGCATCACTGTAAATGTGCTCATTAATCTAGCGAGAATTAGCAGTCAATGTATCAAAAACAGGATTTGCTAGACATGGGCGGGGATCAAAAAGAAAGCAATTTTTATTGTTTTAATACCTTCTTTCCGTTTCACTAACAATTTCTCCAGCGGCGTCGATGTGTTTTCGTAAATTAGTCGAAACTTTCGAAAGTATTTGAACGTAATCTTGTTGGGCGACGAGAACGAATTGGCAATCGTCAACCAACGTTCTCATTTGTCCGCAATGGTATTGGACATCCGAGCGAGGTTCAACTCCGAAACTATCACCCAAATGATATTCTAATTTGCTTCCATCGGATAATATCACTTCTACTTCTCCATTTACGATTACACACCTGAAATTGAAAAAATTCAATGATAACGACGATAGATGATTGTTTCATAAAATATTGCGTTGCTTTGTTGTACTTTTGGCAAAAATACGCTGCAACAAGCCTAATCAAATAGAAACTTGCGAAATAAGGAGAGACAATTAAATATTCTGTTTACGTTTTTGTTCGTTCTTATTTCCATTGTCATGTCAGTTTATACGTTTTAAAAATATGTTGTTTTCGCCAGTGAAAGGAAAATAAAATTCAAAAGTTTACGGCTTCGTGAATAAACTGGATTACGCGAGAAAACAACAAACGCGAGTCCAAGTTTCATAAGAAAGTCAAATGAGACCATTTGTTACAGATGAAGGCGAACGATAAAGATAAATTACATTACCATGAATCCAACTGTTCCTCATCACGCATAACTGTGGTATAAGATTTTTCGACCACCGCGAAAACCATTTTCCAACACAGTTCACGCTTAAGACACACTGGCAAATTAGCGAAAGCCGGCATGTGTTGCATAAATTCCAGTAAAATTTGAATATCATCTTCGTTCCTTTCCTGAGGATCTTTTTCTAGACATTCTCGAACGCTATCGCGTAATTCCATCAGCGAATCTCCGCTCGGACAAGAATCATCGTCCTCCTCGTCGCTGTCGACGTTTCCCTCAGGGAGTCCTGCACGAAAAACGAAAAAAAAACAACATGAGTTTTCTGTTTCCGAGAAGAAAACAAAGAATAACTCTTAGGAAATATTTTTGAACGCAATTGAACGGCGATGACTACATCCGAATTGCATGCTAGCATTTAACGAATGGGCAGTCGAAGAATTTACTTGCTAGCTTTGATGGAACGGTGGCCGAAGCCATTTAACTTTTAAGTGCACCGGTGGTCTTTCGACCATCCATCAAAAAAAAGTTTTGGGGGGAACGCAAAGTATTTTCGACGGTGAGCCGATGCACAACAAATCATACGGAAAACATTTAAACAATTTAAATGAGAGTCAGCCACGAATAGTACGTCAAAAATTATTACGCCACTTTTAAAAATTTGCCGACCAAATAAAATTTTGTTCCAGTCTGGCTGCATTTTTATACCCGATCGCGCGCCGATCGCCTACTCACCTTTGAAACTTTTGTTTCGGAAACGGGCAAAAAAAACAGAAGACAAAATCAAGAACTTTTCACAAAGTCTTGCAGCGTACGTATATTCCACGTAATGAAAGACGTTTTGTTTTTCATTCAGTACATTTTATCATGAAACGAGATTTATCGTATTTTTGCGTCGGGCCACGTCGACATAAATGAAAACCCGTTGAATGAAAGTACTTCAACGGGGACGGGGGCATACTTAGGGAGGTAGTACCAGAACCTTATTTTGACATAAAATGGGTATTTTTATAGGAGATAATTCGTTTCAAATTAACATTAGCTAGCATCGACCGAATCACTTCATGTGTCATTTATTGGTACTCACCTGATAATTCATCGATGTCGTCGTTCGTCGAAGTTGACGGTAATTTATCGCTGCTAGAATAAGCTCCGCTACTCGTTGAGCTACGTCCAGAATTCGACCGACGGTAATGACCATCGGCGGTGTTGTTACCATCGCCGTACGCGTTCACCGATGAACCGTTGGGAAGTCGACTTTTGCACGAATCACCGCCGTTATTATAATATTGATGCGCCAAATAAACTTCACTTCGATGTATTACTGTTTCGATATCTTTCAATTGTTCCGACGTACTATTCGATCCATTGTCCGCACTAGCGTTGCTCGTAATCAACAAGGATGGCTTCGTTTTATGATGGGTTCTCGTATTATTATTATTATTATTATTATTCGATATGGGCACTTTTAACATCGACAACGGTTTCGAACAATTGTTACTATTCATCGAACTGGAACCTTTAATTTTTACGATGTCTTCATTCGTATCATCGACCTAAGAAAAAATAATATGCTCCAAAACGAGTTTTCAATAATTAAACGGTGTGTTATTATGTTTCAAAACATTTTAGCGATTGCGCAATACGAAATAACAACGACTAGTGGTGTCTTTGAAACGGTGAAAAGTAAAACAAAAACAAAAACGAAAAGACGGAAAGTGAAATTTGTTTTTACAATAAATAAAAATGGATCGTCGCCGAATTGTTGGATGCCGTTTATTCATTCAACAAACGTCCGCAGCCCACATACAAATAAAATAAACCGTCGGGTATTTAGTACAATACAATACACACATGTACCAATGACTATCCGACATGTCTACTGAATCATGGACACGCCACGAAAAAGAAGAATGCGCGACACAATGTACTGACAACCTAAAAGCAACCGAAACGAATACGTAATGCGCCGCAACTGGATTCGATAATAGTGTAGTTTATTTAAACGGATATTTGCAATAGTATTATTTATGATTATCTTAATGGGCACAGCACCAGGAGAACATTTATCAAAACGTTAAAGATGAGAAAATACCATTTTAATTGAACGCCTTTCATTAAACGTGATAAAAACCAATACACGGAAATAATTATTTCTCAGTTGTATTGGTACAATTATAACCGAAGAATAGACCTGCCTCGAGGAACATCGAGGAACATGTTACTGCGACATGTGTACACAGGACGACGCTTCAAACGTTTAAAAAAATCAAATTTCAGTTTTCAAACTTAACTAGCTAGGCTCTGTTCAATAGCACTTTCAATTCTCTCGGTTCCTCTTTTCTACCAAGTCTAAAAACGAAAACGTCAATGTTCTCGCAGCTCGTCAGTGGTGTCTGTGCGCGAGCAATGGACGTTTCTCATTTTGAATTGAAATTAGACCATAGACGTACATTTTTGAAACGAGCCTAAACAAGAGGTCTGTTTTTCGAAACGCGACAATTCAGAAGAGATTCGCACCGATGTTCGCCGTCGAACACCATTATTACAATCAGCACAGTCGCACAGTAAGAGCATCTAATAAACAAAATTTTGAAACATGTCCAACAACAATGTAAATAACACATTTTCCGAAAACTATTACGATATTGGCATGCAGAGGAAACAAGTGAAGCAGAGACGAATAGCTTACCAGTTTTAATTTGTCTTCATTAGGGTATTTGAAATCAATAGACGTTTCACATCGAAAACTGCAAAAAAAAATCGTCATATAATGAATTGTTATTTACGTTTTAAAACAGGTCCGAAAGCATCACGCAGAAGATAAATTTTAGAAGATTTAAGGAGACATGAATAAAACAAATTCGACCAGATCGCGATTGAAAATATTCAAGTAATAATGAAACTATCGTCAAATATATTTGAACTACGTCAAAACTAATCTCAACAGATCGGCGCGTTTTTGGCATTGGTGCAAATAAAACTCCCAAACTCAACTTGAGTTCGAAAATAGCAATGTAGACACGTTATGATCCCGTCTGATGAATACAAAAGTTTTATAAAGTTAAAAGTTTTGCGCTTCAAACAGCCTCTGGGCTATGAATAATAAGAACTACAGCCGTGTTTCATAAAAGTTCCTTGAAATGATTTTTTAAGTTCGGTTTTTGTTACTTTTGTTGCTCGCTTCAACCTATCCGACTGCTTCGTGCTGAAAAACGCGTCGCGTCGAAAGCCGAATGCTTATCGTAAATTCATGGGTTTTTTTAATGTTCACTAGAAATCTTTAACTTTGCGCATTTATCGGTAACGAATACCATTTATCAATTTGTTTTTAAGGTGTTGAAAAAAGTTACATGTTTGCAAAGCTGATAAAAGTGTCAATAATGAATTTAAATAAAGTGAATCATTTTAGTTTCCAATTTCTGCAAAAAATTAATGGTTTGAAAGAATGTTGACAACGAAACTGTTGAATTTAAACTTTTTATGAATTCCCGTCAAAGATGTAATGCACCGTGAAATAGAAATGAAAACACATTATTTGTTTACATTCACTTTAGTAATTCCATTAAAATTTCGCCGAAAGAAATGGTTTTGCTCAAAAACTGATGTTTTGAGTTTCGTGAAAGACATTTTTCGACTTTCACGAAAAACACCAATGATGTTTTAAGTTTGAACACTTTTAAAACGAATTTTTACTCGGTCAAATTAATGACCTTCTTTAATCACGTCGATTTTTGCGCCCAAAGTCTGGTTTTCTTTTAACGAAACCAGTGTCGAATACAACCTGTGATACATAAAAAATACTACTAACCACCTGGTGAGAAGAACTTCGACAGGAACTGTATTTTTGTTAAAAACATGACATTCTAGCAACCCCCTTGATCCAATTTTGGACCGCAAAATAGTCACGAAACGAAGAAAATGGTAGAACGACATTAAATTCGCGAATAAAATATTGAACTAAACAAAGAAGTTTTCTACGGCATATTAGTCGGGCAAAAATGAAACGAAACCTTGCTTTTTGAAACAAATTTTAAGAACTTACATCATTGAATCAACGTAAAGTTTATGCCGAATAAGTATTTTCGATACGGATTTCAATTAATGTGAGCGTTCCGCATAACGAAAATTTAACGGGTTTAAAGGGAAGAAATAAGAGCACTAACGAGAACTTTTTTCAAATCAACTGAAGGTAAAGGTAAATCTCGTTTCCTACCGAAAATACAATAATACAATGCATTAAATCGACGTGTAGATGTGACCTTAGGCTCTAGTCAACCTTCGACGGCGACGACGGCGACGAAGTCGACCCGAAAACTACTACAAAAGAGTTTTCGGTGGTCCATAAAAAGCAACAGAAATAAAACCCGCTATAGGTTGATGAAAACGAGAGCATGCACGCGAATTCAGGGTCGAAACTCGATTCGCCTCAGGGAAAATAGCTAAACGAATCGAAAAAGGTTTACCGATGCGTCCTTGGCGAACGAAGACGAACGAAACACTTTTTTACTCCTTAGCAGAGATAAAGGAGTCATAAAAAGGAACAGAGGAAAAATTGTGAACGTAAACTATCAGCGACGATGATGAAAGCATATTTCTGATATCAGTCAGTCAAAGAGCAAACAAAACTTTTTATTTATACTTGTCGTTAATGTTCAATGTGTCGATATAAATATTCGTTGCGTTTGTTGGACGAACTGTTCGAACAGAAATTGTCGCCGTATCGAATGAGTAAATGACATCGTCGCCGACTCGGTTGGTGTCAATAATATCGCCGTTTGATTGCTTGGACGACTACGCCGAAGCGACAAATTTTCGATCAAATAAAGTCGTCGACGAATCGTTGTCAAACGACATTGTGCGTCGTACATACATAAGCGATATACGTATCTCTTTTTATTTAAACCATGTAGGCGTCGCCGACACAGGTGATACGGTAACGTTTGCGAATCGAAAAAGGTTTTTACAGTGTTTTTCCAAACCCCGACAACGCTCCGCTACACACGATGATTGGGCGGCTCCTTCGTTGATTTGAGAAATTTCTATAACGAAGAAATGGACGGTAAATGTCAGTAAAGCTAACAATATCGACGAGTCCCCGGCACTCTATGCGCTAGACCGAACGATAAAAAAACTGGCCAAACCGACCGAAAGTAATCCGACAAGTTTTCGCTAAAAATCTTCGATGATATTTGCTCTGAACAAATATATATGACGCGTGCTTCAATTGGGCTGTCCAATGTTTGATTATTGTGAGAATCGTTCGGACTTTGTTCACAATGACTTCCAAGTTCTGCAGTTCTAATTTCGTGCGAAAATGAATTGTATAAGATATGAAATCGGAACGACTCGATCACCGACTATAATTTACGAGCACAATCCATAAACTTTTTCAGACGCCTTTACTACGAACGATTTCATTACCACAAGTGAAAATACTGTTCGTCAATCGTGCAATTAGTAATCGCGTCAAATAGTACAACGTCGGGTAACTTTTTTGCAATTATCTGATTGATCAAAGAGTTGAAACTGGTTTTTGTAAATATATAATAAACTTTAAAGCGAACAACCTGAAAAGAAGATAAAAGTTTGACCCAACCTCTAAATTATTTTTTAATAAAATTGTTAGTTACTGGGTGATTTAAAATTTTGCAAATTACATATCTTTCATTCAATCAACGACATGACACAGGTTCTGAATGCCAATTTAGAGCAAATTTTTATGGAATGAATTGCCGATTCGTTACAACAGTACTGTAAAGGTTTAGATTTGGCTGAAGAACGCGGACTTTGAATTGCTCTTTGTTTAGTATATTATATTTCAACAAGAGCATTTCGATTGCAAAGTAAAACATCAAATTTAAACGTCTTTCCTTCGTAAATTTATTTCGCATTTAACAACATTTTTGAGACAATTAACAAAAACAAGCTCAAATTTTTACATAACGGCGTATAAATTAAATTTACTACATGCAATTAATTATGTTTCTTAGGTTTAATTAAAACTTTCCCTTTCGAAACATCGCTTGCAATAGTTCCTTCGTCGATTGTCTTCTCCACTGAAATCGGTGATCGCGTACTTCGCACTATTTCACGTCTTGGTTTAGGTTCGCCTTGAATTGGACTCTCGATAAAATCTTGTAATATTTGCTTTATACTTTTGTGAATAATTTCACGCACATCGTCAGCCATCGGGAATTTTAATCCACACAATGGATTTCCACTAGTGAATTCTTCATCACCCAAAAAATACGCTTGATAATCAGTGATAGTTAGCTTCGGCTTTTTCTTTTTTTTCGATTTTTCTTTGGACGATTTGTCTTTTTTACCTTTGCTTTGCTTCGATAGTTGTTTCGATTTCTCCTTTTTCTTTATCACACTTTGCTTCGACGGTTATTTAGGTTTTTGCTTTTTCTTTACTTCACTTTTTTCACTTTCGATTCCTCACATTCTTTCGACGGTTCATTCGATTCCTCGCTTTCTATCGATTCTTCACTTTCCTTCGATGATTCTTTCGAGTCATCCCTTTCTTTCAATTCCTCACGTTGTTTCGATGGTTCTTTCGATTTCTCTTTTTCCTGCTCGACTTTTTGTTTTTTCGTTACGTTTTGCTTTGGAATCCGTTTCGTCGCTTTCTTCACCTTTTCTGCCGGTGTCTTTTTGGTTCTACCTTTTGAATTTTTATCTTTTCGGAATTGGCTTTGTTTCGCAATTTCTTTTTGCATTTGTGTGAGTTTCGTTATACTAATCTTCGCTTCACTTTGTCTCACTATTAGTCTTATTCGGTAACTGCGCCTTTGCTTCTCGTTGTTGAAATTTAAATCGGGTATTTCCCACTTTCTTTTATCGCGGTCCGGTTCCGGAATTACGAACGATGGTGGCTGTTTTTCGATTACGATGTCAAATTCGCTTTCGGTATCGCAAGCTAATAGAATCATGTCCCGACAATGAACTTTATTCTTAACTTTAACACCCAATATTGAAACGATTCGATCGGTAATTTCGAAATGTTCCGCCGCTAACTGCCCGATATCAAAGAACTAATGTGAACATGCTTATTTACGTGCATGACATCCATGCCGAATCTCTTGTCCATTCGCGAAGGAATTGTTTTAGTAATTAATCGAGTATCGGCTTCAACCATTATGTAAAGTTCGAGAAAAAAATTAGTAATAAATTAACAGACAAAAGAAAAGTCGACCAACCCGCTGCTGCCGCAAAACATCAACTGTCGAATGCTTTTTGGTTGCCTTTCTCAAGAACCGAACTTATTAATCTTTATAAATAATACAGAATACTGTAATAGTTACCCTTTGTAGTGGATTTTTTGGATACTTCTGAATGCTTTTACTTACTTTTAGTTCGTTGGTTGTTTTATGGCCCAGCATGACTGTGTTCATTAGCTGAGGTCATTTTCACATGATTTCGATTAACCAACGACTTTGCTGTATATTACAATGACCGAAAACAGAGTACAGCAATGTAAGTAGAAGTTCGAAAACATGATCGTGAACATTTTGAATTCAAATCGAGTATAGCCAAACCTTAGTTTCGTCACGACTTGTTTCAATCAAAAATGTCAATGTAACATGCACTAATTTATTTATATTTTTTTGTTTTTCTTGTTTTTCATCCATTATTTAGCAAGTGAAAAGTTGTCGGATAAACATTTGCATATCGTTTTGGTCAAATCCGAGCTGTGTCTGAGTAGCAAGTGGAATTTGGATGATATGTTGTTCGGAAAGTAAGAAATATAGTGCCAAGTTGGATTGTCATGGGTTAACTGTACGAATTTTCAAAAATAAAGTAATAGCCAGAGTAATTCCTACACTATTTTGCTAATTGTCATCTCATAAAAAAGTGATCATGATTTTGAGCTCAAGATTTTGCTCAAATTTTTACTTTAATTCATTAATTCATTAATTTACATGTATTTGAAACTAAATTAAACAAATTTGTCAAAAAAATATCAAAAAATTTATCACCTGGAACTTCAGCGTTGATTTAGGATAAATAATGAGGATACGCTTAGATTTGTATATTGCATATTCGATTCATATCTGAATAGGAAATGTTCGGCAAAATAGATTACGTGCACGCTATGTTTTGCACGCAGCACAAATTAGAAACTTAGAAACTCAATGTTGAAATTAATCACTGTAAAGTCGTTATTTTATATCTGAAAATTTTCAAACATAATTGAAGATACAAGTAAGAGCAAAATATAAGCATGCTTCATTTTAAGTAAAAAGGTAAACGTCTGCTATTCAAAAAAATCAATCGTTTTTATATAGCTTACTTACAGTATTAAACAAACCGAAATGTAAATCGGCTTAGTGCAAAATAGTGAACACATATTGCGTCTGAGTTTCGTCAGATGGGCGTCTGATTTTGTTTCGTCATTGTTTTCGCCTTTCAGTAATAGTCGGCGGCGATGTCTAGCAACGAAATACCGACGAAAAACTCCAGTTCGGAATTCAAACAAGTGCGATACGATTTAACGGTTTCCGCGAGCAATTCGAGCTGCAGTAGCGGTCGAATGTCGCCCGAAAGTCCTTCCGTGTTCGACGATGAAAATAATCCATCTTTTTCTGATCGTCTCATTAAAGCGGCTCCGTTGTCGCCAGCGGCTATTCGACGTCGGCGTACAGTTTCTGGGTCGAAAATGGAAGACCTTGTCATGAGAAACAGAGGAAAAGTGAGCAAATTGATTTGTTTTGGAATCATTTTGATCGTTTTTATGCTCGGTGTACGTTCGATTTGAGTTACATTTCGTATTTTAGATGATATATACGGCCGGTCGGCCCCCTTGGTACGATTGTTCGGGTTCTCCGTTAAGTAAACCTTTCATGATCGGTATTTGCGGAGGAAGCGCCTCCGGAAAAACAACTGTAGCCAAGAAAATTATAAGTCTACTCGACGTGCAATGGGTCACACTGCTAAGTATGGACAGCTTTTACAAAGTGTTAAACGAAGAAAAGCATCAAATGGCGGAAATGAATGAATATAATTTCGATCATCCGACGGCGTTCGATTTCGATCTGTTGTTAAAAACGTTGCAACGATTAAAAGACGGAAAATGCGTTGAAGCAAGCATTATTTTTGCATGATTTATTATAGGCTTTTATTACTTACGAAAACGTTCTAAACGTGTTTCACTTGTTGTTCAGGTTCCAATTTATAATTTTACAACACACAGTCGCGAAAAGCATTTTCAAACGATGTACGGCGCTTCGGTGCTCATTTTAGAAGGAATAATGTCGTTTCACAATCAAGACATCGTCGACATGATGGACTTGAAGATTTTCGTCGACACCGACGCCGATACGAGACTTGGACGGCGTTTGGAACGCGATATTTTAGAACGAGGCCGAGACGTTGACGGTGTTTTGAAGCAATACAATACATTCGTTAAACCGGCGTTCGACAGTTTTATCGCTCCGACGATGAAACACGCCGACATAATTGTTCCAAGAGGCGGGGAAAATGTCGTTGCTATCGATTTAATTGCTCGACATATTAAAGGACATTTGCACGAAGTTACTCACAATCGAGCTCAATTAGCGTCAAAAAATGAAACGCGAACTTCAGTCACGTCGCCCCCTTCATTGCATTTGTTGAAGCAAACGCCTCAACTTTTAGTAAGCAAAATGTATTATTATCTTACAATTCAATCATTTAAGTTAATATTAACCCAAATTCAACAGTGCCACGTCTCGTTTAGGGTTTGCACACATTCATTCGGAATCGGTATACTTCACGAAACGAGTTTATTTTCTATTCGAATCGCGTGATGAGGCTTTTGATCGAAAAAGCTCTGTCGTTGTTTCCATTCGAGGATCGACTAATAACATTACCAGGTGGAACTATCTATAACGGTAAACGACGATCGGCGGACAGAATATGCGGTGTTAGTATTTTGAGAGCCGGCGAAAGTATGGAAAGCGCTTTAAGAGAAGTACTGAAAGATTGTATAATTAGCAAAATCTTAATTCAAACGAATCCTGAAACATTGGAACCCGAATTATACTATTTACGACTGCCGAAAGACATTAGCCAGTACAAAGTTTTGCTAATGGACGCAACTGTTGCAACGGGGGCTGCTGCTTTGATGGGTATTAGAATTTTATTGGAGCATGACGTCGTCGAAGTAAGAACAAAATCTTATCGCATTTTTGTGCATTATAGGACGTCCATAATATGCGTTTTGGTTTCAGGAAAACATTACGTTGCTGTCTTTATTGATGTCGGACGTCGGTGTGAATAGCGTCGCTTATGCGTTTCCAAAAGTGAAACTTGTAACATCGGCGGTAGATAAAAAATTGTCCAAGAGTTACTACATTCTTCCTGGAATTGGCAATTTCGGTGACCGTTATTTTGGCACTGAAAGAGAAATGGTTTCCAATCAAGATTCTTTCGACGACGACGATGAATGCCATACTACTTTTACGCTTGGTGACAGCGAATGAATTTTTGTTGTTTTTGTGTTTGATTCGTCGTTCATTATTACTTCTTCCCGTCCAATTTCAGGAATATTCCTGCCTTCCGTCCAGTAATGTTTTTTGTGTTTGAGTCTCTTTTCTTTTTCCTTTGGAATTTCCAGTGACCATTTTTTAAACGCCAAATTTAACTTGATTCGTTTCATTTTTCAGCTCTCCTCATTTGTTTTTTAATTAGTCATGTGGGGTTTTAACAAACTTTTTATCTAGTCACTCAGATTTTTTTCTGTTTCAATATCAGTTATTGCAATTTTTATGGATCATTTGCGTAGTTTGTATAACAGTGTTTCAGATGAAGCTATTGGCCATTTTTTCGTATTTTAATTGAATTATTCAATATTTTCTTATTGCTGAATAAAAAAAACAAGTGCAACATTTGCAGAAACAGCCAGGCAACGCCTGTCTTCTAACAGTGGATGGTTCATCATAGTTTGCTTGAATTTTTTTCTGCAGAAAATTTGAAAATATACATATTTCCATTTTGTTTGTTTTTTGCCAATTTTTTTTTCCACCTAAGTGACCTTGTATATTTGAGATCTTAGACCTTTAGTATAATACCAAAATCTAGATTAATAATATTTTTATAAATAAACTTTGTGAAAAGATTATAAGAAATAACTTGAAAAAAATCATGTTAAAGCACATTTGTAACGAAATTGCATTTAACAACTCAACAACACTCATATTTTTATATCGGGTTTTGGTCCTACACCTTGCGCCATTTCGTAAACAACGATTGCCACTTCAGATGCTAATTTATTCGCGTTAGCCTAAAATTATCAATGAAAAGATAAATTATAAAACAAAATTTTTTTTGATTTACAGAAGTGTCTGCTTCAGCGTAAACCCGAACAACATCTTCGGTACCGGATGGTCTGAAATGAAAAAATGGCTCCAAACATGAAATTTTTTACAAATCGATGTGTTGATCGATTCTTGATTGGGTATTGTTATACCTAACAAATGCTCGGCCTGATTCGTATTTTGATACTAACGCATTTATTTTAACTTGCATTCCATCGGGTGATGAACAAATTCGTTCGGCATCCGTTGTTTGAACAACGTTTCTGTCGGCAACCTTGAGAATGATTTTTTGAATATCTTTAAAAATACGAATTGAAAAAAAAACGTGGCAGATACTTTGACTTTCAACTGTCTTTGAGGCAAATCAACATAAATCGAATCCCAATCGACAATCGACCAATTTCGAGAGCGAAGAATAATTTCAACCGCCAAAAAGTCAGAAATCGAGTCGCCGACAGTCTGCAAAAAGGAGAAAAGTGCAACGATGGAATTTCATTGTATCTATTCCTTAACAGGAACAATTAAGAACCTGTACAGTAATGGAATAAAATTTTGACTGTTTTATTACTTCGTTGATTAGATCTATGAATGTGAGCAATTCAGCAGCTGAGTTCTTTCGTGATTCGTTAGAATTGCTGCAAATGTATAAAGTACATTATTGTCGGTAAGCAAACTAACAAAAAGGAAAATACTTACTCGTCTTCGAGAACGCTTCGCAAAGCAAACTTTGTTTTCTCACTGAACAAAACCTAAAAGAAGAAAAACAGGCGACGTTATAGTAATGAGCCAGTTGAAATAAAAGAAATTTTGAAACTGTACTGTTCCGTGACCGTTGGCTTCAAAGTAAATTCCGATATCTAAACTTTCGGCTTGTTTGTGCAAATGTTTAACTCCGGTTGGAACGCAAAATGTTGGAATTTTCTTAGAACGTTTGTAAATTCATATCAAGAGTTTCGCAAATAAAACGTGTTTCATGTTTTCGATTCTTTACCAAAATTTTCTCGATATATTTCGTCGAACTGCCATTCGCATAAGCGGTTTGAACGACAGCCATTCGAATGTGCGATAGCTCGGCAGAAGTTAACAATTGTCCAATGTAGCCAGCGAATAACACTGATATTTTATCACCATCCAACAAGTGAAACTTTTTATCTAATTGACAAAATGTTACCGCAAATCGAACATGAAACAAAAAATATTTTCGCGCCGTACTTTCATCCACATAAAAATAAACCAAACGGTCAGCATCACCATCAAAGGAAACCCATCGTTCCAATGGGTTTACATTAACGTTCGGCGAATAAACTATAAAAATTGTGAGTTTTAATGGTCTCGAGGACAAATTCAATCACACCATAACAAGCTGCTTCAATCGCCTTCAAACTTTGTTCATAATAACTTGAATTACTTTTGGGAATAGTTTGATCAACTTTCACATAATCAGCTCCGCACTAAAAACAAATTGTTTGCGTACAATGGATGCGAATAAGATACAAAAAAGTCATGGAAAAACGTTTATACAGCTTCGTTTAACGGACCCTCGTTAAAATTGACAACGACAGCGTGAAAATGATCGCCCAAAAATGTATCCAGCTTTTTCAAAGCTAATCCCCCAACTCCATTTGCAGCGTCAACGAGTACGGGAGTCTTTAATTTGGCACAAATTTCGGACAGTTTTAGATAGGCATTGGACAACTTTGAATAATAACCATCTTCAGATGGAGTTCCGTACTGAGCGTTTGTATTAAACGAACGGACAATATAGTGCAATTGAGGAGTAGTGAGGATCCCTAAGATGTCAAAAATAAAAACGCTAAGTCAAAGACATCATCGATAAATGCGTCTATTTAACACATTTCTTCAAATAAACCTTTTTAAAAAGCAATTGATTAGCATATGAAAATCAATTTTACGTTCTGGAGCAAAGAAACAAATAGCAAACATTACGGAATGCAAAATGGGTCGAAAATGTAGCAAAATTAGCATTTCTCGTACTGTAAAACTTGCAGCATAAACATTAAATCTACGACATCAACGATCAGTAAATATGAAATACTGGTGTACCATATTTTCTTATCGAATTAATGAAATATAATTACTATTAAGGCGAATAATAAGAAATCGCCTATATGTACATACCATAAGAAGTAAACGTGGAACCACCAGCCAAAGCGGCACCGACTTTTACAGCTTCGTGCAGACCAACGCTGCTCGGACGAGTATCGTAGGCACAAAATACCGAAGACGGACGACTGATATCTAACCCAGTAATAGTTACGATTTTTGACACCAAAGCGTTCAGATCAGAATCGCTAAAAACAAATTTGAGATCAGCTACGTTTATGAAAAATCGTTTTCAAGTATGGAAAGCATGAAGAGCTAGGTATATTTCTTACAGCCTTCGACAAAAAAATGAAACATGTGATAGATCATAAACAAACTTTGCGTTAGCTAAATCAGTTGCGAGAGTTTCCCAACTTGAGTCCAACATATCACCGTACGGATCAATAAGTTTAACCCCATTGTCACTGGCCGGATTATGTGATGCTGTTATCATTACACCAATAGAGGCTGCAATGTGTTTCAAGTTGTTGCAAAAAAGCATAACATAAGCGTGCACATTTTAGATACTCACCATTTTTGGCTTTCGATCGAAGAACTGCCAAGATACCCATACGAAACATTACAACTGTCAGTTCGTCAGCCCTAGTACGCAATTTGTAGAATGAGGTACATTTCTTGGAATAATTTACAACCACAAAATAATTTACTTTTGCCTAAAACCAGCCGTGCCATAACTGAAAACTTTAGAGCCAGTTTTACGATATGCAGATGGGATCCGATCCACGTCCAAATTCATGACGAAAAGTAAGCTGTACTGAACATAACATAATAGCAAAATTGCGTGGAGAAAATTACGAAAAAGTAAATCGGAACCTTTCCAATGAAGGCTACATTTCAAATAAGTAAAAAATTGTGCCTATAAAACACGATAATGGCTTTGTTTAATCAAAACAGAACGTAAGAATAACATTTTATTTTAATTAAAGCGTAGCAGAAACTTCAGTGAGGCCCAAAAAAAAACAAAGGAAAATATCTAAAAAAAATTTTGAAACAAAAATAAAAATAGTTTGTATCATTATTTTTTAGCACCGATTCGACATTCTGAACATTATAATATCGTTACAAAACTTCTGTAAACTTAAAGAAAACGATGGAACTTCTTTCTCTAATCGAAATTTGTGCATCAGATCGTTCTTTTGGTCAATTATCAAATCATCCAGTGAAGAAAGAAAGCGTTCCAATAATTGAGAATGAAATAAATTTAATGATTCATCGCCACAGCAAGCCATATGAGCAAGAGTTTCGTAAAAATCCTCATTAAGAATAGAATGCGTACGATTTACGAGAATCGACAAAAGCACTTGGGTAAAGTTCGGATACAAATTCTTCGTAAAAACCGCCTAAACAGAAAAAGGAAACAGGTATGATAAAAACATCGTATAACATTAAAAAATATGTTACCTTTCTGTACAAATTCCATTTCATATTTAAGTTGTTCAGATAACTCAAATTTTGCTTGATTATTGAAGGTTCAGGATGTAAAAGACTTTCACCAAAACACTGAATAAAAAAAGTACTAACCTTTAATAAGTCAGCTATTTATTTCAAATAAATGTTACTTGCAACAATGCCAAAAGTTCTTCAACGTGCTCGGTTTTATCGCCTAAACTTTGATTTTCCATACTCGCCAAAATGCTTACTGGAAAAAAATATCTCCATCTGATGAAAAGAACAGAATGTAGAACTTCGTAAAAAGCCATCTTCAAATCAATGGAAAAAGTCTAAAAACAAAAACGTACAAAATTTGAGTTATGACTTGAAACACAAACAAACACATACACAAAACTACTGACGTGTAAAACAGCGGGTTTTATATTTTCTAGCAACAACTGAAGAACGCTCGAAATAAATTGTTGATAACTTTTTGCCATTTCTTTAACAATGCAATGTAGAATTTTTAGCACTCTATAAGACAAAATTCGGTCGTTCAAAATATTGGTACAAAAACGTGTATTATTGCTGAAATAAGAAACTTACAATTCCAAAACCTTGCACGTAGATGACGTTTCCAATTTCAACAATTCAATTATGTTTTGAGAACTGGTCATTTGAAGAAGCGCTTGCACGGTATCCTTCGCAAAATCGGACCCCAACTGGACAATTAGAGTAGCAAATATAGAAGAAATCAGGGATAACAACTTTTCCAAAACGTCTGCGATGGAAAAGGCATTTGAAATCAAAATGTTCGTTCAAGAAAACAAAAAACATACCAGGACGATCTCCAAAACGTTGCAATAATCGCAAGGAACCGCACGCAACTGGTTTCAACGCTGAATAACAAAACTTCTTCGTCGTTGAATTTTCGTTTGCAATCGAATCGAGCATCTCTAATACAATTGGAATGGTAACTTCAATGCAGTTTTTTGCTGAAACGAGATAACTGATGGATTAACTGGTATCCACAATACACTGCAAAGTTGCGACCATAAATTAAACACATTTTTGAAAAAAAAAAATACCAGTGTCAATATCGGACAACGGCTCGCTGTTGCAAAGATTAATATAATCTGCCAATAAAACTTTCATTAATTTTTGATATAATGGTTTTCTGACGGACCATTCCTGTTCACTATCAACTGCATTGTACCATGGTAGTATTAAATAATTAACCAAAGAACCGTACAAAACTTTATATATCTATAAAAAGATAAAAATGCATAAAGATCAACGTAATACGTCGATCAAAGTTTACTTCAGGACTAAATCGAAGAAAAGTCAATTTGTTCGCTTCGTCGTACAATAATCGAACACTTTCCATGTTCAACAAATACATTTGAGGTCGGACCGTTATCAAAATTGAGTACAAAGTCGAAACGGCGGTACTAACTAAAATCGGTGGATTCGACCAATTCAACAATGGAACGATGCAATCAACGTTCGACGTAATAATAGCAGACACGATTTCATTTTTTTCCCCGGTTCTTTGCGCTTCAGCGTAAAACTGAGCAATCCAGTGACAATAAGATCGAATAGAAAGCAAAAATTGAGCAAATCTTCAAAAACGACAACAAGTCACATTTTATCAGGAAAACAATAAAATAACTCGAAATAATTTACAAATTGGTCGATTCTTCTTTCAGCCGTTTATCAATTAACGAATCGTCGAAAGCATACAATTTTATTCGACTTGAGAAAACAATTGCTTGACATAATCTGAAACATGTAGTTTTTAAAAATTTTCACTTTCAAATGTGTAAAGAAATGCGAAATTAACAAACTTTTCAACGAAATCGCGAGCTTCGTTGTTGAATTTCCAAAAATTTACATTGATAAATAAATGAGCTAATCGACTGAGACCTTTCAAAACTGATTGAAAGTCTTGAAAAAATACAATCATTTCGCTAAAGTTGACGGAAACAATCTTCTGCGGGTCGGTAATGTTTAAATAAACGTTTAGTTTTGCGTCGAACGACGACTTAAGCGCGTTGAAAACGGTGAATGGATGGAAATCGGCTATTTTTGCCAATATATCGCAACAGGCTACAATGAATTGACCCCATTCTGATTTTTCCTAAAAACAATAAATGAGAAACAAAATTAATTAACTGAATTTTGCCTTTTAGGGTGTTTTTCGTGACTTACAAATTCTTGGCCAAATTCAACCTCAACTGCATCGAACAATGAGGAATTATTCGATACATGCATTTTATTGATGAGTACACTGACGGCTATTTCGAACAACGGTTCGTATCTTAAATTTTCATCAATTTTGTCAATTTATGACAAAGCAAGTTTTGAACACTGCTTGCTACGCACTGTAAACTTTTCGATCTTTCGCTTTCATTTTTGCTTTCTAATTTTGTATTTAAATAATCCAGAAAAATATTCCAAGCGTCCAAACTTTGCATAAACAAATCTAACGTTGCCTAGACAGATGGAAAATTTACATCAATGAGAAATCGAATTGGAGTATGAAAAATGCTCACGAAATTATCAGTTAAAGTCAAGGATTGATGCAATAGATCGGCGGACGGCCATTTGTCCGATGAATCGTATCGATGTATATGATGAACGAAAAACAGCCGAATCAATTCTACGACTTTTTGCAGCCACCTAAGCGACAAAGCTCGACTCATTAAGACAAAAATATGTTTCAAATGTAACTTACACTTCGTTCAACTTGGTTAATTTTATTTTCAAGTCGTTACCGGTGACATTTTCGAGTGTATTCAATTCGCGAATGAGAAAGTATAAAAATTCAAATAATTTTAATTGTTCAAACGGAAAATTCGAGGGATAACTTCTTCCAGCCAATTCGATAACGCAATTCAAAGCAAAAATTTCGGCATCCGTGTCGGAATTTGTCGAATTAGATCGGAGACCAATAAAACAAATGCCAAATACAAAATTCAACAATTCCGATGATTTGAAAATAATTGGCAAGTCGATCGTTTGACAAACGACGGTCAAACATTTTAGCAGTTGTGAGCAAATTAAATTGACTTCGTCTGGAACCGACTGATCATTCGAAGAATAGCGTTTTATTGATTCGAAAAAGTTCTCCGAGGCAGAAACGTTTGAAGTAGAACAGTAAAACTGCGTCAAATTTTTGGCAAGTTCTAAAAAAGTGAAATAAATCCATCTGTTCAACAGAACTGCGTTCGATGATTTCGATGTTGTTTACCCGTTAGAATATTCACAATAGTTTCCATTTGTTGCTTCAATTTTGATTTCAAAGCTTCTTTTTGATCAAAGGATAATAACATGCAATCGGCTACATTTTGAAATTCTTCAACGGTTATTTGAAGCAATTTTAAGCCTAATATTTGATTGGAGTTGTCTGACAAGTTCTGAAACACATTTCATGGTCATTCACTGATTGATAAAACTAAAAAATGAAGTTTTTCAATAAGCATATAAGTATACGCACAACAAATATTTGGTCAAAGAAATCGGGAAACGTTGAAATCCATTCCAACCGACCAACGAGGGAAAATACTTTGAGTAATTTGTTGGAAAGAAAAGCCGGCTGAGAACTGAAAAACTGCGGAATGAGTTTCTGCAACGAAGTTCTGATTTGCGTTCTATTTGCGACTTCTAGCTGCAACCAACGAGTTTCTACTGCTGTCTAAACATGTTTCTAATTATAAATGACGCGAAAAAATTACTGTGTTGAAATAATACTTGAAGAACATGTAAGGAGTACATTAGCACATAGTGTTGGGTCGAATGTTCAAGAAATGATAACGAATACGGAATTGAGCGATTGTCTTTTTGGAACGCTTTTAAAGCTTCATCTGCGCAAAAATGTTACACATTAAAAATTCTAAATTATCTCAAATAGCAACAGGAAAGATACGAAATGTTAATCAGAAACTAACCTATTTCTTGTTTTCGGTGATTTGTTGTGGACGGTTCAAAAAATTCGTTCAATGCTTTCTCTAATTCATGGTAAATTCGTTCAATATCGCCCGGTTCATTCATCCTGAATAGTGTTTCTTGAAATGAATTTTGACAAGGAAAAACTATCGTTTAAGCTCACGCGATGAAACGAGCTGTTATTAGATTTTGAAATTCATATTAAATCTATACATGCTACGCAGAGTCGAAAGCAAGAAACCCTTTTTTTCCAGTTCTTAAAGACTTCAACAGCGAAAACTTTGGTCTTAACCTCTTGAAATATGTAGTTTCTGCCACTAATCTTAACGGTAAAAGTCAAATTAACAAGCAATTATCGAAGAACTATTATGATGAGTATGCTGGTACAACGCTCACATTGCAACGCTCACAAATTGTAAGATTATTAAATTAAAAAAGATACAGTAGTTTTCAAGCTAAGTCGTGTTTTCGCATTTTTTTATTATTTATTATTTATTATTTATTGCAGGTGCTAATTTTTTATACTTTGTTTTTTTTCACCGCGACATGGCTAATATTACGACTTGTAAACTGCCTTATCATTTACTCCCTCTGTCCCAAATTAGTTGTTACATTTACATATATTTGGTGAGATTATTGATACCGTTCATTTAATTTGAA